>JAVTVY010016305.1:0-64575 GCA_036873755.1 Hanleya hanleyi
TCCCCCTCCCTTCCCTTCCCCATAGTGATATAGCTGAAAAAATGTTGAAAGCGACGTTAAACCCTATTCACTCACTCACTCACCCCATAAATGTGATATTGATTCGGCGTGACGTATGCGTCTTCCCAGCCAATGAAAATAGTCGTTGGATTGGCTGACGGTTTACACTTTAGATGACAGCAGGTACGAGATCGTCGGGAGTAAAGCAAGTGCCTACCATATGCTATATTGTAACTGCTTTCACCAATTTAACGAGATGGAGACGTCAGTGTCATATAATAAAACAATTATAGTCTTTTGATATCGGTCAATATGTGGTTTTGTGGACCTGAGAAAACAATATCCACCTCGGCCTTCGGCCTCGGTGAAAATTGTTTTCTCAGGTCCACAAAACCACATATTGACCTCATCAAAAGACTGTAATTGTATAACGTACACTCCTGGGCTCGGACCACTAAAAAATTTACATTGGCGGCAATGTTAAAAACTTTTAAAACCCTCAAGTAATGTTTCCATCAAATGAAAGACCATTGCAAACAGTGTCGGAAAATATTTATTGTAATTTTTACGATTTTATTACACAGAGTAAACTGCAAATAAAGCATGGTATTCTGTGGTGGTCTGTTGCAATCATATTTAGGTCCATTGACGTCACACTGCCTTAATACATATATTTCAAACTGTGTATGCACTTTCCATTGCTTGATTCAAGCTTAAGGTGTGTATACTTTGAGTTTCAATACAGACTCACTGTTCCAATGTGCATGTTTCACCAAAATCCGGGAAATTAAATGCAAGATTCAAATTGACTTGACAGTTATGAGTTACCATCTCCCCGATTTTGATGAAACATGCACATTAGAACAGTGAGTCTGTGTTGAAACTATGTATACACACCTTAAGCTTGAATCAAGCATTGGAAGGTGCATACACAGTTTAAAATATATGTATTAAGGCAGTGTGACGTCACTGGACCTAAATATGATTGCAACAGACCACCATAGAATACCATGCTTTATTTGCAGTTTACTCTGTGTGGTAAAATCGTCAAAAAATGACAATAAATATTTTCCGACACTGTTTGCAATGGTCTTTCATTTGATGGAAACTTTACTTGAGGGTTTGCGATCACTTTAACGTAGTTGCATCTCCTCGATTCCCTAATTAAGTCTAAACTCCCATATTTCGGAAATAATTACTTTAATTCAAGTGCTACAACCAGACAGACTTCTTGACGGGGGTCGCCCATCGAAATTTTGAGTTATGCGCGGTCGTACAAATGACGTCATAATTTTTGCTTTTTACCCCTCTGGCAGATTCTGCCCGAGCGGTATTGTCGTTGCCTCCGTCGTCTGTCCGTCCGTCCGTCCGTCCGTCCAGGCGTCCGTCCGTCCGTCTATCATTGTAAACACATTATCTCAAAAGCCCTTCACTTACAACAATGAAACTTCATACAGTTGTTTAATACAGCCAGTACCAGAAGCCTATTGAAAGTCGGTGCCATTGGATGTGTTTTTCAGGAGTTATGCCCCTTTATACATGTCTGTCTGTTTTTATCCTTGTAAACACATTATCTCAAAAAGTCCTTCACTCGCAACAATGAAACTTCATACAGTTGTTTAATGCAGCCAGTACCAGAAGCCTATTGAAAGTCGGTGTAATCGGATGTGTTTTTCAGGAGTTCTGCCCCTTTATACATGTCTGTTGGTCCATATCCTTGTAAACACATGATCTCAAAAAGTCCTTCACTCACAGCAATGAAACTTAATACAGTTGTTTAATACAGCCAGTACCAGAAGCCTATTGAAAGTCGGTGCCATGGGATGTGTTTTTCAGGAGTTCACACAAACCTGTGTGGATTGCTGTGAATAGACAGTAATCGTTTGACTACATCTACTATAGGTAATCACTGCTCTATTGCTATACTGTTTTGTCTGTCTATGATCTATATCATACAGGTAAAATTATGCCCACCCCAAATATGTGAGTTGTTGGGGTCAGAAACATTATTTCCACAATTGCTCTGGGCCCGGCCCGAGGGGTTCCGATGGCGACAGCCTACTTTTCTCTGTTTTCAGAAAGCGGTGCACAGGCACCCAAATAGTCCATCTTAGCAATACCTTATTAGGCCTTGAGTTAAAATCAAACTCACAGCGAAACCAAACACATATCATACTCCAATCACATGTCACTGGCCTTCAACTATCCGTCGCAACAGAGACTGGAAAAAATATTGAAAACAATTCACTTCTCTGGCAGAGGTTGCCTAAAGGGGGTTAACGGATTGTGACTATTTTTTGAGTGGCCTGAGCTCTCCTGGAACAGGGTAAAAGTCCACCTCACTCTCAAACCTTTCGCATAAATCTGAAACCACGAAGAAATGAACAGTTGAATTTTTCTCTTGAATATGGCGGCCATCGCAATTCCGGTTTCAATCCCAAATATTTTCAAGCCACAGAGTTGTCCTTACACAACATGATATACACACTTTGGAAACAACTTGATAATATTTTTGAACTAAGTTACAAATAATCGGAAAAGAAGGACCCACATCCTAATAGTCCCAGAGCATTGTACCCACTGGAATCCCAAGGTTCATGGGTGGTGCAACAGAGTTCGGTATCTTAGCCACGATACCATTGTTATTGTTCATGTTCACGTGGACACATTGAATGACAGAACACGGCTCACAGAACCAGCTTCTGGGAAGTTAAATAATAATTCGAGAGCACCGATTATATGACTGCTATATATGTAAAGCGACCATATGAAAATTGTGGGCGTGAGTATGCGATGACTCGAGTATCAAGAAGACTGGGAAATGCGACTACGTACAGTTGTTGAAAACTTTATTTGTGTAGGTGGATCATGCTGGTTGGGGTACTGTGGCCGTGACCATGTGACTCCCTAATACAATGACGTCATTTATTCTACTGTGCAACACAAAGGGGAACATAAGTAGACACCGCATGGAAAGGGAATCCAGCAGTTAGCCAGCCATATCGAAGGCACATTACTAAAACTTGAAATAGGCAGAATAGCACAAACGTGCGGTATATAAAGGCTTAGTGGCCTGAAAATAATTGGAAAGTAGATACTACTATGGAAGCTATATTTTAATGCCAGATAACGAATACGAAAAAAATTACCAAGGGAATTCCGTCACAGTAAGGTATTGTTTATTGAAAAATCACATAATTTCCCGCTCGAGCAGAAAATATAAACTTACATACCACCTTAGATCAATTACCCGTGTTCCAGGTTGATAGTTTCAACAACTCCCAATACTATGTTTATTGCTCTGTTCGCAGCAAAACCTTGAAAGAGAAAATAGCTTTTTCCATAGCGTCATAGCTGAGCCAATTCTCAGTTAAAATGAATTCAAAAATTTTATATTACACCATTCTCACTACCATTCTTGATCTTTTGTCTGGCAGAAACTGCGACGTATGTGGTCAAAATTGTACAGTACTTGATGCGTCCGAGTCTTATGATTATGATGGAGTAGACTGGCCAACGGGAAACGATCAAGTGGAGGTCAGAGCTCGGTCCCGACCACGAGTATCCAGACAAGCTGACAGGAGCGGAGGGTCGAGTACCCTAACCATGTGCATCAAGGTTTGCGCTAGGTGAGCATGAACTTAATTTGTGAGTAATAATAGGTTTTGAAAGGATTCGTGCTACTTTTTGGTCGGATCTCTCAGGCCACCAAATATTTCCTGATTCTAAGTAACAGTAGTCGCAAACGACAACACAAATTTTGAATTCAATCTTTCAACTATTATAGAGAATAAGGAAATACGAATTCCATATATTTTATCGAGGACGGTTGGGCAATGATTCCGAATCATGAAAATGTGACCACAAACCCACTACCGGTACTGTCAAAGAAACACATTTACATATTAATTATGTATGAAACATACATGTAGTGCAATATGATATAGGACAAAAAGTTATAGCGTACATGTCCGAGTATTGTGGTATGTTTTATCAAGTTATAGCGTACATGTCCGAGTATTGTGGTATGTTATCAAGTTATAGCGTACCTGTCCGAGTATGTTGGTATGTTATCAAGTTATAGCGTACATGTCCGAGTATTGTGGTATGTTATCAAGTTATAGCGTACATGTCCGAGTATTGTGGTATGTTATCAAGTTATAGCGTACCTGTCCGAGTATTGTGGTATGTTATCAAGTTATAGCGTACCTGTCCGAGTTTTGTGATATGTTATCAAGTTATAGCGTACCTGTCCGAGTATTGTGGTATGTTATCAAGTTACATGTATAGCGTACCTGTCCGAGTTTTGTGATATGTTATCAAGTTATAGCGTACCTGTCCGAGTAGTGTGATATGTTATCAAGTTATAGCGTACATGTCCGAGTTTTGTGATATGTTATCAAGTTGAAGAGAACTACCTCTCTAAAATGGCGGTAAAACTTGTCGTTTTTGTTTTCTCAACAACTTTTGATTTATTCTTCATAACCCTCAAAAATCTTCGGGCGACTAAGCTTATATATTCTTGAATGTCGTAACAGCGATTTCCCAATGAAAGTGTACATATAGAGAACAAAACATATCGTCTATTATTATGCAAGCTAGACAGCAGACATTTTGTGCTGATATCTCATGTGGATATATATGTTAATGAAGGCTTATGAAGGATGTCTCTTACTTGGAGGATGTATTTATGACTTTATTGGAGAAAAAACGATCTCCATTTTTATGATGTGGTTCTCTCTAACCTGGATACTGGACAGGTCGTAGAAAATTTGTGTTTAAGTGCATAACTGTTTCTATGTTTGAAGGATAATTAGTGGACCTATAGTTGAATTAATCTTGCTTTGTTATTTGAGGCCGATTTAAGTCCTGCTTAGTGGACATGCTATGGTGTTCAATGACCTTAGAGCGTTCGTCTTTTGTGCTTCCTTCCAGTGTCTTGACGAAGAATGCAACAGGAATGTCCATTATTGAAGTGGGGTTATTT
Source organism: Hanleya hanleyi (assembly GCA_036873755.1). NCBI lineage: Eukaryota > Metazoa > Mollusca > Polyplacophora > Lepidopleurida > Hanleyidae > Hanleya > Hanleya hanleyi. Next base: position 4,988 of record JAVTVY010016305.1, read on the forward strand.
ACAGGATTCATGCCAATCAACTCTGATCTTGAACAGGTATATAGCACTACAGAAAAGTTTATATTTACGATACATGATTCTGTAGTAAGAAATGCTTGCGAATGCCAATAAGATGTATGGAAAATGTATGATAAACATGGCAAATGAATAACCACTTAACATATAAAATAACCACTTAACATATACTTTTCAAACGTTTGAGCGGCCTTTGCAAGCATTTCCATCAAATGTATTTACATCAAATTTATGCTGAATAAAACTTTTTATGTAGCGTAGAGTATCCTCCTGACTGGCCATATGCGTTCCACGGATATGAATATAGAGAAAATTAGTAACTAACTAAGGAGAAAATAGTTCCAAATACCAGTATGACGCCAAAGTTTCTCTGCTGATTGTTCATTCCTCAGAAGAGTAAACAATGTCATCCTGAACAATTGAATTCCCATCGGTTCGTCAGCATTAACCCATAATTCCCGAGAAAGATTCGTCACGCGTTTGAGACTTGAAATGGCATTGTTGGTGAGAAACTTCAATTGACCATCTCGATATTCCAGTTTATGTAAACGCCCTGGCTATGTGACTGATATCGCTCAATCGCGTGGGCCAGCGACAGTATGAGCGCTATATACAGTTTCATACGTGATCCCAGTGTATGCAGTTTACAGGGTCGGGCAACTACAAAATATAAACAGATGTGTGTTTAATATGTTTGTTTTCAGGTCCTAGATCCCGTAGGACCCCTCCCCCGGACTCATACCCACCGTTACTTCTCTGGGTGGCTTTGTTTTAATGTGACCTAAATACATTGTACCACACGGTGTATTTGTCAGCTGATTCCGCCTGTCCAAATGTTTTCGTTATACCTAAGACTAGTAAGCTGAGAGTAATCGACAAAAATTTGATGATAATACGGATTTAACGAGACATCATGATGTCATGCTGGCATCATTAAAAACCGTTTGTCTCTTGCAAGAAACTTTCAACTGTGTTTATATATTATAAAGCAATTTATTCAGTTGATGTTTATTTGGAGTTTGGTGCTAGTATTGGCTGACATGAATTCTTTCAATTATGGAAGCGGAATGTTTTTATTCACGAAGGCTGACTGAATTTCGGATCTGATGCATGTAAATCATAACATTAACAACGCAGCGAACAAAACACTGAAATATTAACCATTATTGCTTCGGCTCACAATTCGCGCAGATTTCTGAATTGAATTGAACTGAATTTATTCACCAAATTTGAAACAATAAAATACAACCTCAAAGGGCTTTCGAATGATTATTTCAATGCGATATTTTGGACGATATAACACCACATTAATGGTAAGATAATATTCACTATGCCTTCAGACGATTCGTGACTTTCTACATGAAAATTATTTTTCCTGATCGCTATGATCATAGCTTCATTGCGAGTCATTGGGCGAGCTTTCCTCAATATGAATCATTTTGTTTCCTTTTGCTTGACGAGTTGTTTGAATTTCTCACGCTACATCTACTCCTATATCATGTATATATATGCAGGAGATATTGGAAAAATCATTTCAAAGTTTGTACCGTGACGTCTCTTGCCAAATGCTAGAAGTCGGCTGAACCTCAAGAGAGACGTCCAGAATTTTGACCTGATTAACTTCCCCTATTTGAATAGTAATATTACGTTAGGCCAATACATCACTCACCTAGTAGCATTTCCTAATTCTTGTGAAACATCAATCGCGGCCAAAACATTTCTCGGTAAAATTATATTATACCCTGCCTTATGCATACCCTGCCTTATGCTGGTGAAGATTGCTGGATCACTGTATTGATTGCGTCATGCTGGCGAAGATTGCCGGTTCACTGAGGCGATATTTAGCAGCTTGTGTTAAATTCCGCTTTGACTGGGACTACAGGTCATGTGCGCACCATGTGCACACACGTGCCATAATAAAAAAGATGGTTGACGTTGACAGCAGAGCATTATTGTCACGCTAAGTTGCAGGCTGTGTTAGGTTGAATCACTGAAACTATGCCCTTCAAAACCATGGGATGTGAACATATGACATATTGACTCTCAATTAATATATACATTGTGAATGAAAATTGTAATTGAAGAATTTTAGTTGCTTCTGAATTGTAGGGGGTCTATATTTCAGCCCCATTTTGAATATTTTTGTCTTTACAAAATCTGTGAAAAAAATCACGTAAATTTCAAATTTTTAGAACTTTCTACATATATTCTATTATGTTGATGTCTTGGGATTGACCTGATCAAATCATGATGATCAACCAGTTGATTAGGCCATACTGAGAACCTTTCATATTCTTGGACTGTGTCAATCATGAAAAACTGCATGAAATTATTATGGATTTGCCTCCTGGAGGTTTATAAAGCACAATTAGTTCCCGAAGGTCTGCATCTTCATATCAATTTGAAGACAATACTTTCAACTTTTCAATGTTATAAATTTTGTATGAATCGGTTCACTATATGTCATTATTTTGAAAATAAATAGACCCGGATATTTTTTTCCTGTGTCTATTTCTCCGCATTCCTGACTGTTAAATTTGAGCCGTAAAACTCATACTCCTGTTTCGATAGAGATTTCTCTATTATCCGGTTCACAAAAAATTTCAAAATTTGGCAACAGTAATCCCTAATCTCTAGTTAATTTTCACCGTTTCGGTTCACCTAGACTATTTTTCAAAACAGTTGCAATCCTGCACTGAGAAATCCTTGCCAAGGTGACACCTGCTCGAAAGCAGACGACACATCGAAGTTTACATTGAAAAGTGCTTTCAAAATGAAATATATTACCCACACAGACCATATACCTCACATTCCAGTATTTTTCTTCAATAAAATTGGTCATGAGTTATGTGTTTGAGCCCCCAAAGATATGTGATTTTTTTCTGGCGCTGGCCGTCGGCCATTTTGTGAACTTTATTATGGCGCGGGAGTGCAATATAGTGTTGAATTTTTACGATGATCTTTAACCCTATCTGGCCTGGGCTTTTTTAGACCTGACCAGGCCTGGGGGGGCCTAGTTATTTTTCTTACCCTTTGAGCTAGGAAGCTGAAACATATTACACTATACCCATGGGTCAAGCTCTACCAGAAAATGTAAAAAAATCCAAGATAGCCGCTTTGATGACGTCACAGTGCCGTCATTTTCAAAAACGACATTTTTTGGTCGATTTTTCGGTCAGATTTTCCGAATTTTTTATTTTTGTAATTTCTCCACAAAAACTGCATGGAAAATTAGCAAATATTAATGTGATATGAAATAACATAGTTTTTGCCCACTTTTCATCGCGGAAAAGCAGAAATTTTTAAGAAATATGACAAAAACATCACTTTTCTGGTACCCCACGCGGCCGCCATCTTGAATTTACCCATGATCCTCTGCTCGGGAGGTTACGCAAATAGGCTTAAAATGACTCCAATAAGATCAACTATAAAGTCACGGAGTTTCAGCTCTCCATTTTTTGCCGTTCCGGAGATAGTGCAGAAAGTTTGGTAGGGGGGCCCATAATGCCTACAACTAGATTCAGTTTTGTTGTATTTGTGCTCGTATCGAGTTGTCTCCCAGCTTTATTCCGAAAAAAGAATATCAAATGGGTATCGTTGAATTTGATGGCTATATTATAGCAAATATTCTGCAGTTTCTCGCGAACAACTAGCATCAGATTTTTTAATGGAACGAGAAAGATTCACATTTTACCATGCGAGATCGTGAGTGCTAAATGCGATTTTTTGCTATTCTCAGATTTGTTTCAGTAAATTCAGTTAAATTTCTATTCGTTTAGATCATTCGGAGCAAGACAGCTGATAGATACGAGATAACCAGCAGCTCTGTGATTTTCTACGTTGATTCGGTAAGTTAAGAAATATCCCGGTCGTTTGGATATGGATGTTCAACAAACACAGGCACATGCTTTTACATTTGCTCAACAATGTGCATTTAATGTTTCATATATTTTCAATGTTCATTCATATTAGAATATCATATATATTTTAAATAGATCGCGAGGAATGCTTGTCAATGGTCATTTGAGTGTAATTTGATGTTATTGAGAATAAAGTATGTTGTTGTCGTCGTTTTTCCTTCCAGAAAACTTTTTTATCTGAAAGGGATATGCATTCTTGACTTTGCCATTAGATTCCAGATAACGATGCGTTGTGTGTTCAGTTCCGAGCCAAGCAAGAACATCGAGTGGGCAATATCCAGCCTGTTGCGGTGAAAGTCTACGATTATTACAATCCCACGGGTGAGTCTCCTGGTTATTACAGTTCCACAGGTGAGATCTCCTGGTTATTACAATCCCACAGGTGGGATCTCCTGGGTATAACAATCTCACAGTTGAGATCTCCTGGTTATTACAATTCCACAGGTGAGATATCGGTTATTGCAATCCCTCATGTCATTCTCCGGGTTAATACAATCCCACAGGTCAATCTCCTAGTTATTACAATCCCACAGGTCAGTCTCTTTGTTACTGCAATCCCACATGTCAGTTTCCTGGTTATTACAATCTCACAGGTCAGTCTCTTTGTTATTACAATCCCACAGGTCAATCTCCTGGTTATTACAATCTCATAGGTCAGTCTCTTTATAATTACAATCGCACAAGCTACACAGCAAGAAAAACGGTGTTGGCCCAACACCATTTTTTAGTGTTGAGGCCTGTTCAACACCAATAAGTGGTGTTGAGAAGCGGTGTTGACATAATTCAACACCAAACTGTGGTGTTGAGGCCAGTTCAACACCAAAAAACGGTGTTGAGAAAATAGTGTTGACCCAATCCAACACTGAAAAATTGTGTCGAGACCAGTTCAACACCAAAAAACGGTGTTGAAAGAATGGTGTTGAAAATCTAACACTGAAAAATGGCGTTGAGACCAGTTCAACACCAAAAAACAGTGTTAAGAGAATGGTGTTAAAATTCCAACATTGAAAAAAAAAGGGTTATGTGAAACCCGGCAGGCTCGCCGTTTTGGTTTACGCCAAGAATGTTGCCAACTACAACTTGATATTTGAATTTACTTCAATTTCAAAATTTAAGAAAAATGCAATTTGAATTGCCAGCCTAAACAAAAAGCATTAACCCAGAAAATGTTCAGAGTCCAAAAGAAGTCAAAATTATTCTAAGTCCAGCCTAAACAAAAAACATTAACCCAACAATTTTCAGGGTCCAAAAGAAGTCAAAATTATTCTAAGTCCAGCCTCAGTGGTAAGTAATCGACCATAAACACGCCTACAGAATTACGGTGCTCGGTCTACGCTCAACACAGCTGCGGATGGTATAGGTTATTGTGCTCAGTAAAAACCTACATCAAACTAATATAATGCGTAAACACGCATATCTAACAGATCCATATATGGTTCAGTAATGATGGATACTTCCAATCAATACGGAACAATCACATGGAGGAAATCGGAAATCGCGTCCTCAAGTATATGCCGATGCATCATATGAAGATGATATTTGCCATTCTTTACCACATAAGGACCTCGGAACCAGAGGATTCGTGAAGAAATGGGCCGTATTATATTTCAGCTACAAAACCTATTTTCTTCCATAGAATAATGAAAGATTAGATGCTTGGACATATGGCTATTGAAATGTAGACCAGCGAATTGGATTTACAGATATACAGAGTAAAACGCTGCCCATCATGGGAATTTCATTATCTTTCGTGGGATTTTATCCCAACAAGACATAATGATATGAGCATTTGGCTCGTTCTATATTCTGATAAATGGAGACAGATCAGCAACCCAACCATGCAGGCGCTCGACACTAGAGGCCCAGAAATGCAGCGAAATGGCGAAATTGTATTGAAAGAAGTACAGATGTCGATCAAGTTTATCAATGGAGATGATTAAAACGATACATATTACATATACTATCAAGTGATTTCCATTGGATTCCAAATTTTGCTATGGAACCTGTGACGTCATATCAATGCAATATGAATTTGTTTGAAAAATTACTTTATACCAAGCAAGTAGACCAAGAAGTTGGAATTTTCCAGTCATAATTGCCGTATACGTATAGAGTAAACTTACTTGTACGTATTTTGCCGGTTTATTGCGACGCACAGTGCGCTTTACTGCCAGCTTTTCAACTTTTCATTGGAAAAAGAAACACAAATTTGCAAATGACGGACGGATTTTACGATTCTCTTTCTAGTGCTTCAGCCGAGGTCCGCGCGCCCCACATCTATCCTTATATAAGATAATGTCTGGCTGGCTGGCCCAGAGTATTCCAAAACCAGCGTAGCTGACAGTTATAACGTCGGACAAAGGAAAAAAACAAATCTCATCGCCTACATTTATAAAGCGTATGTTGATTTCCCACACCTAAACGCTGCGTTGATCAGTTCCTATACCTATAAAGTAAATACTGAACGAAAAGACCTATCCGGCGTTGAATGGTTCTGTTCACCTATAAAGTGAATACTGAACGAAATCACCTAGACGGTGCATGCCCACCTACCATAAATTGGTGCAGGCTCTGACATTATGCAGATGCATTCAACTTTAATATATCGAATGAGACACCTATACCGTACGTTCCCACCTACTATAAACTGGTGCAGGCTCTATTAATATGCAGATGTTAACTAAGTGTTAACTAACACCAGCTCAACACCAATTAACAGTGTTAACTAACACCAATAAATGGTGTTGAAGCTGGCTCAACACCATTTTTTAGTGTTGACTGACAAGTGCTGATGCTGGCTCAACACCAATTAACAGTGTTAACTAACACCAATAAATGGTGTTGAAACCGGCTCAACACCATTTTTTAATGTTGACCGACGAGTGCGGATGCTGACTAAATACCGAATAACGGTGTTAACTAACATCAAATAACGGTGTTAACTAACACCAATAAATGGTGTTGGGGCAGTATGGTGTAGGCCCTAACTCAACACTGTTTTTTGGTGTTGAATTCAACACCAATTTTTAGTGTTAATTAACACCATTTTTCTGACTGTGTAGTCTGCCTAGAAAACTGGCAATGTTATACATATAAGCTCGCACATCAGAAAGAACCATCCAAGTGTTGTTTTGCGAGAACAACTCGTACAGCTCTAGTTTTTTACAAATCTCCCACAGAAGCCAGTAGACAACTTTCCTTGTATAGAAAATTCTTAGAGGCGTCTACAAAACAATAGTGGAGAGTGTTTTTCAGCTTGTGGCTAAAGAGGAAACATGATTTCATAATTTGTCAAGAACGTGCGGAAGAAAATTGTTTTGGCATATTATGGGAAAATGTAATTTTCACATTTGTTTTTGAAATATAAACATATAAACAAGGAAATGCCATATAATAATATAATATAGACTTTGAGATAACCATAACCCCCTCCCACTGGGGAAGTTTATGCACAATTTTTTTAATAACACTTGCTTTTACGTTGAGCGCGGGGGCGCTTGTCTTGTAGAGCTTTTTACCCCTCGACCAATTTTGGCCTTGGGGTATTGTCGTCATCAAGTACGTTCATTCGTGAGCGAGATATCTGCAAAACAGCTGAAATGATCAATTTCAAATGTGATATGCTTACTAACCTAAGCCAGAAGCCTATCGATAATGAATTATATGGTTGCTATGACAACATAATCATTGCTTTTTAATGTTCAATTTTTTTTATTTTTTTCACCCCTCGTTCACTTTGACCTCGGGGTATTGTCTTCGATATTTACTTCCGTCTGTTCGTACGTCCGTCCGTCCGTCCATCTGTCCGAATTCGACGTTATCACATACGTGTAGAAGCTGAACCGTTCCATCTAGAGATTTCAAATCTGGTATACAGCATTGATGTGTGGCAAAACACAAGCCTATTGAAATTGGATACATTTCGATGGTTTTTGTGGTTTCCATAGCTACAAGACGGAAAATTACAACACATATAAGGGATGTGGGAAGAGGTGTCGACATACTGACAGAGCCACATGACTTCACAGTATAGTCTTCTGGTTAACCTATTCTAAAGCACATACCAAGAATCTAGGATTCATGATGCGTGTTGTACCTCAGACACGCTTTTATTGTACCTGTTATGTGGCAACTTGGATGACATGACCACACGGCCCCTACCACCGGCATAAGCGGTATTAGATACAAATCCAGAGAGCTCTGATGGAAATGCTCTGACAACTCGTATATTGGTAATTGGTGAGCTCTATCGTCGTCAGATGAAAATGACGGCATTTAACACAAAACAGTAGTCTGTAAGGCCCGATGTCGGCCCAGCATCAACTTCCCACAATGCCAACATATATCAAAGACCAAAAGGTCTTTTCATCTAGAGACTTCAAATTTGGTATACAGCAATGATGTGTGGCAAAGCCCAAGCCTATTGAAATTGGTTAAATTTCGATGGTTATACTGTTATATGGAAAATGGAATAGGTCTTTGGATTATGGACGCGGATATTCTCTAATGGACGACGGCTGGATTATGAATGACGGACTAGACGCTTGTAATTGTGGTTCCATGGCAATAAGAAAGAAAATATCCGTGTAACGACGTTAACGACCTAGAAGCCGAACCGTTGAAGCTGGGGACAAATTTAGTATGCGGCATTGCTGTTTGTCAATGCATAGCGTATTGCAGTTGGGTACATTTCGATGGTTTTTGTGGTTCCATGGCAGCAAGACAGAAAATATCCATGTTACGATGTTAACGCTCTACAAGCCGGACCATTGCAGCGGGAGATTTCAAATTTGGTATGCAACATTGCTGTGTGGCAAAGCACAAGCCTGTTCAAATCGGGTACATTTTGATGTTTTTGTGGTTCCCATGGCAACTGAGTGGAAAATATCCATGTAATTATTTTGAAGCTCTAGAAGCCGAACCGTTGCAGCTGGAGACTTCAAATTTGGTATGCAAAATTGTTGTGTTTCAAGGCACAATTGCGTACATTTTGATGCTTTTGTGGTTTCCATGGCAACTAAATGGAAAATATCCATATAATGACATCAACACTCTGGAAGAAGAACTGTTGCAGCTCAAACATCAAATTTGGTATACAGCATTTGTGTGTTAAAGGACACATCTGTTTAAATTGGGTACATTTCGATGATTTCTATGGTTTCCATGGCAACATAATATCCATATAACTATTTTAATGCTCTAGAAACCGAACCGCTGCAGTTAGACACTTCTAATTTGGTATACAGCACTGTTGTGTTGTAAAGGACAAATTCATTCAAATTGAATTCTTATGATAATTGTCTGAATAAAGATGTCTGTTCTTGGCCAGAAAGTTGTTCATTGTCATTCACCCCTTCAAAAAATATCTGATGAAATCATTACAATGCCAAGGGTCTAATTGCAAGTTCTATTTTTCTGTCGCCGTTTCGGATTTTACAAATAATCGAAAACAAATCACTCGATTCTTCCCGCATTCGCTATACAGGCACCTTGAGGTATGATGTGTCCAACAGGTTTTTTTCCTATACAGGTTCCTTTATTATGACTTTATTTTTTTCGTGGATATGCCATTAATTCCTATCTCCTGGGGAAACGAGGGGTATTTCTGTAATTTTTGATTACAGATGATCAAAAATACAATGACCACAAATTTCAAGCCAGCTGTAACTCAAGGCTAAAAACGCCACCTCTAGTACATACTAGAGCAAAGTAGTATATAAAAACCGGGGGGAGATAACTCTTGCATCCGTCAGGTGGCGTGGAGGTCAAGTGCACTATAGATCCGACAGGGGGCGCCACCAGTTCAAGAGACCAAAAACTACCTCCAACACAAGAGAGCTTTCACGTTCACTATAGTTCGGCAACCTTTGACCTCGAATTCTTCCGCGGTGATGCGGTCTGATGGTGATGTGGTTTGTTTTCGCGGACAAAAAGTAGTCTCCAGACTTCAAATACGCTGCATGGACCGATTGGGTCGAGCGAGGTGTCAAAGTGAAGCGAGGGCGATGGCGATCCAGTCATGGGTGGGTGTATGTAAAATGAGGATTTGTCCCGAAAATATAGAAAGCGGAACACGGACTTTATCCATAAAATAGGGGGAAACCCCTATCAACCCTATCCAAAAGGGCTAATATCGATCCGCGAACCTATCGGGGCCTGCCTATCGAGTCATGGGTGGGTGCATGTAAAATGAGGATTTGTCCCCGAAAATATCAAAAGCGGAACACGGACTTTACCCCTACAATAAGGGCCAATATTATACAATATACGGGAAAATGCCTGTATGGGGTATGGAGGTGGTCATTTCTTAGGGGAGACTTTACTATGGGTTGTTTGGTCTTGTTTTTCACGTCTCGCCACGAAAAACACGATGGGAAGGGTCCCGGAGATAAGGGTGCACTCCAGGGATTCTTCCATTCGGCATGGAATAGACTATGAGTCCGGTTTTCGACCACTACATGTAGTTGTCGTAAAACCTTTAACCCAGATCACTTATATGTATATATTTTCTGAATAAGCAGGATGAAACTATTATTTTAAGATATAACACTGCTATGTTATAGAAAAATTAAACTCGAACGTTTTCCTCCATGCTTGCTTCATTTTTCCTAGAAAACCCCTTAAAATGTCGAAAATGGTCAATTTCGGCTCAATTTCCAGAAAAATCTGTAAGGGCGATTTCAATTAAACTTCTTACTCACGTTCCCTGGTCCGGTCTCAACTTAAAAAGGCAAGCAAAAGCGGGGGTCAACCTGCCCGTTTTTTGTCTGATTTTCTTCCCGAAAATGAATCCCGATTTTTAGGCACACTCAAGGGGCATAACTGAGGCAAGACAAAATTTACTTCATGATCCCGATCAGCGTGTAGACGAAGCCAGCCCTCGATCTGCACGTACTCGTTTGCAGCAGTGATAATGCTGAATAGGATGGTACTATAGATATAAGCTATTAAGAAGACAAGAAGAATTATGATGTAGCAGAACAGGGGCAGTCTATCGTATTATGAAATTAGACCGGGGCCATTACTACGAAACTGTGGAGGGCCACCTTAAGGGACAGGGTGTTTTTCACGAAATTAATTATTCACATTTATCGTAATCTGGGAGTGTTTGCGAGTATGGCGGTATACGACACTTGCCACTTATGCATATTATTGTGAGAAATGCGACTGATAACTTTCCCCCTACCCCATCTTTGTTTTGATCACTTTGACCAACTCTAGCAAGATTTCGAGAACAAAACTTAAAATTAACCCATTTACTCTAAATAATGGACATCCATTCGGCCATATGAAGGCCGTTGTTGCTTTTCCGCTTTCCAATGATACCAGGAACGCGCGGAAAATGCAAATAAGAGATGTAACCAAGTCAAATTATTGGTAATTTTGCACTAAATTTTCTCCTAGAAACATGGGAAATGCTTCAGAAACTTGAGAAATAATTCATAAAACCTCAATAATTTACTTCCGTTCCATACTTTATGGACTGCAAATGGGTTCTCTTGTAAAGAAAATAGTTCTGGCGAATTTATATCATTCTGATCGGACCTCGTTCTGCCATAATATCCACCGAAATCTCATTCGAGGGGGAGATAACTCCTGTATGGAATACAGTATGCAATAACTTCAATAGTATACTAATGGACACACTATGAATTATTTTAATCCAACTCCTGGTCTTCTTTCCACCTGATTCCGAAATTAGCGCTTATTAAACAATCTGGCGTAATGACACATCTCCGCTCCGTAATGGAGTCTACATTGAGATAATGCATAGACTCCACTATTATGCTTTAAAGGGTGCACTCCAGGGATTCTTCCATTCGGTATGGAATAGACTATGAGTCCGTTTTTCGACCACCAGTTGTCGTAAAACCTTTAACCCAGATCACTTATATGTATATATTTTCTGAATAAGCAGGATGAAACTACTGTAAAACATGTTTCTTTCGCGTGCATGAAACTTTCGCGATTTTCGCGAATGGAATAAATCGCGAAAGTTTCATGTACGCGAAAGAAACATGTTCATATGACAAGGGCGAAGACAATAACGCAACAACAACAACGAAAGATAAAGAACACGAGAGCAATCGTTTTCGATATTAGCACAGTTGTAATGGTCTCACCACCAAAGCTCTATTCAGAAGCGACTGTTTAAAGCACCGGATACAATTTAATATACTAGTACTAGTATACTAGTACAATTAATTCTGCTAAATTAGTCCCAAGACTTGCATATGTGAAGCAAGTGTAATATTAGAAACGATCATCAATGTCCTCGTATGCCGCCTTGATGCTGGCCGATTTGATCCCCTGTAGTGCTGGCACGAATACACATGGCTTTGCCATTTTTGCCGCCTCCGGTATGTATTCCCCCATCTATTAGTATGACATACTTGTAAATTAATTTTTTTTTCTGGCACAGAGAGAATCGCGAAAGTTTCATGTCGCGAATTTTTTTAAATTGAAAAATCGCGAAAGTTTCATGTCGCGAAAGTTTCATGTTTTACAGTATTATTTTAAGATATAGCACTGCTATGTTATAGAAAAATTAAACTCGAACGTTCTCCTCCATGCTTGCTTCATTTTTCCTAGAAACCCCCTTAAAATGTCAAAAAATGGTCAAATTCGGCTCAATTTCCAGAAAAATCTGTAAGAGCGATTTCAATTAAACTTCTTACTCACGTTCCCTGGTCCCACCGGTCTCTGGTGGACGTTTTGGAGTCTAGGTGAGCCCCTAGTGGTCCTATGGTGTCGTATGAGGTCTTATTTTGAAGCGCTCGTGGAGGGGCATCAGACTGGACTAATGTATCGTCCGTTTTCAATATTCTGGGCATGCGCAATCTGGCCGTAGTATAGAAAGCATGCATTTTGGGGGTGCGTGGGGTGTGTTTGGGGTAGAGATGGGCCACTATGGGTCCGAATGGGTCGTGGGAGGTGTCAAAGTTAAGCTTTTGTAGGGTATAGTCAGAATGGCGTGTTTTTCATTGCAAGTCGCGTCAATCTGCGCATGCGCAGTTGGGTGTAGTAAGTAAAGTGGTCATTTTGGAGGTGCGTGGAGGTGTGATTGGGGTAGAGATGGACCACTATTGGCCCGAATGTGTCTAGGGAAGTGTTATTTGGTAGCTCTCGGGGTGTAGACCCCGATTTGAGGGCTGTCCATCTCGTGGTGAGCCCCTAGTGGTCCTATGGCGTCGTATGAGGTCTTATTTTGAAGCTCTCGTGGAGGAGCATCTAACTGGACTAATGTATCGTCCGTTTTCAATATTCTGCACATGGGCAATCTGGCCGTAGTATAGAAAGCATGCATTTTGGGGGGTGCGTGGGGTGTGTTTGGGGTAGTGATGGACCACTATGGTTCCGAATGGGTCGTGGGAGGTGTCAAAGTGAAGCTTTTGTAGGGTAGAGTCAGAATGGCGTGTTTTTTATTGCAAGTCGCGTCAATCTGCGCATGCGCAGTTGGGTGTAGTAAGTAAAGTGGTCATTTTGGGGGTGCGTGGAGGCGTGTTTGGGGTAGAGATGGACCACTATTGGCCCGAATGTGTCTAGGGAAGTGTTATTTCGTAGCTCTCAGGGTGTAGACCCCGATTTGAGGGCTGTCCATCTCGTGGTGAGCCCCTAGTGGTCCTATGGCGTCGTATGAGGTCTTATTTTGAAGCTCTCGTGGAGGAGCATCTAACTGGACTAATGTATCGTCCGTTTTCAATATTCTGCGCATGGGCAATCTGGCCGTAGTATAGAAGGCAGGCATTTTGTGGTGTGTGGGGGTGTGTTTGGGGTAGAGATGGACCACTATGGCGTGTTTTTGATTGCAAGTCGTGTCAATCTACGCATGCGCAGTTGGGTGTAGTAAGTAAAGTGGTCATTTTGGGGGTGCGTGGAGGTGTGTTTGGGGTAGAGATGGACCACTATTGGTCCGAATGTGTCTAGGGAAGTGTTATTTTGTAGCTCTCGGGATGTAGACCCCGATTTGAGGGCTGTCCACGGCATCTGTGACGTCATCGATGACGTCATCAGTAGGAGTAGTAACGAAAGCGGGCATTTTGGGGAAGTGAAGGATGGTATTTAGTGTAGAGATGGACCATCCTTGGTCCGAATGCGTCGTGGGAGGTGTCATCTTGTAGTTCTCGGGGTGTACATCCCGATTTGAGGGATGTTCACGTCATCTGTGACGTCATTGGTGACGTGATCGGTAGGAGTAGTAGCGAAAGTGGGCATTTTGGGGCAGCGAAAGAAGATATTTGGTGTAGAGATGGACCATCCTTGGTTCGAATGCGTCGTTTGGGGTGTCATCTTGTAGTTCTCGGGGTGTACATCCTGATTTGAGGGATGTTCACTGCATCTGTGACGTCATTGGTGACGTCATAAGTAGGAGTAGTAGCCAAAGTGGGCATTTGGGGCAGTGAATGAAGGTATTTGGGGTAGAAATGGACCATCCTTGGTCCGAATGCGTCCTGTGGGGTGTCATCTTGTAGCCTTCGGGGTGAAGACCAAGATTTGGGGGATGTCTCCAGCATTAGTGACGTCAATGATGACGTCATCAGTTCGAGTAGTAGCCACAGTGGGCATTTTGGGAAAGTAAAGGAAGGTATTTGGGGTAGAGATGGACCATCCTTGGTCCGAATGCGTCCTGTGGGGTGTCATCTTGTAGTTCTCGTGGTGCCGAACCCTATTTGGGGCATGTTCACGTCATCTGTGACGTCATCGGTGACGTCATCAGTAGGAGTAGTAGCCGAAAGCGGGCATTTTGGGAAGTGAAGGAAGGTATTTGGTGTAGAAATGGATCATCCTTGGTCCGAATGCATCGTGTGGGGTGTCATCTTGTAGTTCTCTGCATGTAGACGCATCTACACACTTGGTGGTCGCATCTTGCGTGAATACTACATATGACTTGATACTGTGAACTATAACTGTAAGAGTTCAGGATGGTCGAGTGGTCCAAGTCGCCAGTCTCAAATGCTGGTCTGCACATGCAGGGCGTGGGTTCGAATCCTACTCCTGACACACGAGTTGTTTACTTGATACTTCTGATACAATAGTTAAAACTATAAAACTATAACTGTAAAGTCAGGATGGCCGAGTGGCCTAAGGCGCCAGCCCTAAATGCTGGTCTGCGCAATGTAGGGCGTGGGTTCGAATCCTATTCCTGAGTTTTTTGTATATACACCTTTTGTAGTATACCATATCTGCCCTGAATGTGCTGTATTATACCATTGTTGGCCTGTGTTATACAACATCTGTCCTATATTATACCAAATCTGACCTGAATTGTACCGTATTTGTCCTGTATTATAACATATCTGTCCTGAATGTGCTGTATTATACCATATCTGTCCTGTATTATACCACATCTGTGCAGTATTATACTATATCTCTCCTGTCTTGTACCATATATGTCCTGTATTATACAATATATGTTCTGTATTATACAATATTTGCCCTCTATTATACCATATATGTGCTGTATTATACCAAATCTGTGCTGTATTATACCATATCTCTCCTGTAATGCACCATATATGTCCTGTATTATACAATATATGTTCTGTATTATACAATATGTTTCCTCTATTATACCATATCTGTGCTGTATTATACCAAATTTGTGCTGTATTATACAGTATCTCTGCTGTATTGTACCATATCTGTCCTGTATTGTAACATATATGTCCTGTACTATACAATATATGTTCTGTACTATACAATATATGTTCTGTACTATACCATATCTGTCCTGTATTATACCATATCTGTGCTGTATTATGCCATATCTGTTTAATCGACCAATACATACGGAATGATGGGGACACGAGTTAATCCCTATATGTACAGACACCACCACACATCACTGTCACCACCACCACCACACAACAGTTCGATCACAACCACACACTACCACACACTATATCATGGCGTTAAGGCGTTGAGACGGAAGTAACGACAGGCGTCACCGTATTTCGATGAATTAGTGTCAATTCCATGAAAATCAGAGCTTTGGGGCTAATTGAGCGGGGCGTTGAAGCGTTAAGCTGAGCGTTGAATACAGCACAGATATGGTATAATACAGGACAAATATGGTATAATACAGCACAGATTCGGTATAATACTGGACAGATATGGTAAAATACAGGATAGATATGGTATAATACAGCACAGATATGGTATTATACAGGAACATATATTGTATAGTACAGAACATATATTGTATAGTACAGGACATATATGTTACAATACAGGACAGATATTGTACAATACAGGAGAGATATAGTATAATACAGCACAGATTTGGTATAATACAGGACAGATATGGTGTAATACAGCACATTCTCTTATGAATATGACTATATGCAGGCGCTTTAAAAAACCGATCCATTCAAAGCCCTTCCTTCTCATTCACCAAACGCTATATAGACGATCTTCTCGCTGTGGATAATCGCTATATAAATGACGCAGTGAGGGATATATATCCACCTTCACTGGATTTGAAGGAAACTACAGACAGCCCTACAGGCACATCATATTTAGATCTATGTCTCTATAGACGGGCATTCTCTCTCGTCGACTTTATGACAAAAGAGATGATTACAATTTCGACATCGTAAACTATCCCTTTCTAGACAGTAATATTCCAGTGGGACCTGCATATGGCGTATACATATTTCGCTTAGTAGCATTTGCTAGATCCTGTGTTAAATGTGACGATTTTAATCAGCGTCACAAAACATTGTTACAGAAAATTATAAAAACAGGGCTATTCCATCAAACACCTCCACTCAAAGTTTCTCAAATTTGGCGATACATATCGCATGCTGATAAAAAAAATACGAACGTAGCGTGCAAGATCTATGGCGCTACGTTTCGTAACTTGTGTCTAATTCCGCTTAACCCGGGGCTAGGGGCCGTATGAACCCATGTACTTCAAGATCCTCATGGTACTCATATGAAGTCACAATCAAAGCGTGACTGAGATACATCATTCTTTAGATGACGACTTTACAACGAATATTATGGATTAAGAATACTGATCAGCGATACGGATTTGATATTTTTGGAACATCATGATGTCTTGCCGGCATCATTGAAAACTGTTGACCGCTTCTCTCTTGCAGGGAACAAGCCTATGTTTATGTATACTATGATTGTCCTTTTGAATTTGGTGCTAATACTGTTATGTGGAATATGGAATAGGTCTTTGGATTATGGACGCGGATATTCTCTAATGGACGACGGCTGAATTATGGATGACGGACTAGACGCTTGTAATGGTACAATACAGCACAGATATTGTATAATACAGCACAGATATGGTATAATACAGTACAGATATGGTATAATAGAGGGCAAATATTGTATATTACAGAACATATATTGTATAATACAGAACATATATTGTATAATACAGGACAGATATTGTATAACACAGGACAGATATGGTATAATACAGCACAGATACTGTATAATACAGCACAGATTTGATATAATACAGAACATATATTGTATAATACAGGACAAATATGGTACAATAGAGGACAGATATTGTATAACACAGGACAGATATGGTATAATACAGCACAGATACTGTATAATACAGCACAGATTTGGTATAATACAGCACAGATATGGCATAATAGAGGCCAATTATTGTATAATACAGAACATATATTGTATAATACAGGACATATATGGTACAATACAGGAGAGATATGGTATAATACAGCACAGATTTGGTATAATACAGCACAGATTTGGTATAATACAGCACAGATATGGTCTAATAGAAGGCAAATATTGCATAATACAGAACATATATTGTATAATACAGGACATATATGGTACAAGACAGGAGAGCTATGGTATAATACAGGACAGATTTGGTATAATACAGGACAGATATGGTATAATACAGCACATTCAGGACAGATATGTTATAATACAGGACAAATATGGTACAATACTGGTCAGATTTGGTATATTACAGGACAGATGTTGTATAACACAGGACAAATATGGTATAATACAGCACATTCAGGACAGATATGGTATAATACAAAAGGTGTATATACAAAAAACTCAGGTCAGGAGTAGGATTCGAACCCACGCTCTGCAATGCGCAGACCGGCACTTAAGACTGGCGCCTTAGACCACTCGGCCATTCTAACTTTACAGTTATAGTTTTAACTATTGTATCAGCAGTATCAGGTAAACAACTCATGTGTCAGGAGTAGGACTCGAACCCACGCCGTGCATGTGCAGACCAGCACTTGAGACTGGCACCTTAGACCACTCGACCATCCTGAACCTTTACAGTTATAGTTCACAGTATCAAGTCACATGTAGTATTCATACACGATGCGACCACCAAGTGTGTAGATGCGTATACATGCAGATAACTACAAGATGACACCCCACACTATGCATTCGGACCAAGGATGGTCCATTTCTACACCAAATACCTTCCTTGACTTCCCAAAATGCCCGCTTTCGCTACTACTCTTACTGATGACGTCAGCGATGACGTCACAGATGACATGAACATGCCTCAAATAGGGGTCTGCACCACGAGAACTACAAGATGACACCCCACAGGACGCATTCGGACCAAGGATGGTCCATCTCTACCCCAAATACCTTCCTTCACTTACCCCAAAGTGCCCACTTTGGCTACTACTCGTACTGATGACGTCACCGATGACGTCACAGATGACATGGCCATCCCTAAAGTCGTGGTCTCCACCCCGAATATTACAAGATGACACCCCCACGATGCATTCGGACCAAGGATGGTCCATTTCTACCCCAAATGCCTTCTTTTACTGCCCCCAAAATGACCACTTTCGCTACTACTCCTACTGATGACGTCACCAATGATGTCACAGATGACGTGAACATCCCTCAAATCGGGATGTACACCACGAGAACAACAAGATGACACACCACACGACGCATTCGGATCAAGGATGGTCCATCTCTACACCAAATATCTTCCTTCACTGCCCCAAAATTCGCACTTTCGCTACTACTCCTGCTGATGACGTCACCAATGATGTCACAGATGACGTGAACATCCCTCAAATCGGGATGTACATCCCGAGAACTACAAGATGACACCTCCGACGATGCATTCGGACCAAGGATGGTTCATCTCTACACCAAATACCTTCCTTCACTGCCCCAAAATGCCCGCTTTGGTTACTACTCCTACTGATGACGTCATCGATGACGTCACAGATGCTGTGGACAGCCCTCAAATCGGGGTCTACACCCCGAGAGCTACAAAATAACACTTCCCTAGACACATTCGGACCAATAGTGGTCCATCACTACCCCAAACACACCTCCACTCATCCCCAAAAGGACCACTTTACTTACTACACCCAACTGCGCATGCGCAGATTGACGCGACTTGCAATAAAAAACACGCCATTCTGACTCTACCCTATAAAAGCGTCACTTTGATACCTCCCACGACCCACTCGGACCCATAGTGGTCCATCTCTACCCCAAACACACTCCCACGCACCCCCCAAAATGCCTGCTTTCTATAATACGGCCAGATTGCGCATGCGCAGAATATTGAAAATGGACGATACAATAGTCCAGTCGGATGCTCGTTCACGTGAGCTTTAAAATAAGACCTCATACGACACCAAAGGACCACTAGGGGCTCACCTAGACCCCAAAACGTTCACCCGGTAGGGGCCTTTCCCCCATAGCCAGTATGGGCCTATATGGGCCTGTGTAAGACCTACCTGGTACTTTTCGAAAAATTTCACCGCTTACCTCCGAGATCCCTCCCATCGTGTTCTACATGGTGAGACATGAAAAACAAAGCCAAACAACCCATATCGCAATGAACATGTGTGAATTTTCCAGTATGGACCTATCCCCTTGAGCCAGTATGGGCCTATACAGACCTACCCGGTAATTTTCGGAAACTTTCACCGCTTAGCTCCGGGACCCTTCCCATCGTGTTTTTCGTGGCGAGACGTGAAAAACAAGACCAACCAACCCATAGTAAAATCTCCCCTTCAAAATGACCACCTCCATACCCTATACAGGCATTTTCCCGTATATTTTATAATACAGGCCCCTATTGTAGGGGTAAAGTCCGTGTTCCGCTTTTTATATTTTCGGGGACAAATTCTTATTTTACATGCATCCACCGATTACTTGATAGGCAGGCCCCGATAAACTCGGGGATCATTATTAGCCATTTTGGATAGGGTTGATAGGGGTTTTCCCCTATTTTAGGGGTGAAGTCTGTGTTCCGCTTTTTATATTTTCGGGACAACACCTCATTTTACATACACCCACCCATGACTTCACTTTGACACCTCACTTGACCCAATCGGTCCATGCAGCGTATTTGATGTCGGGGGACTACTTTCTGTCCGCGGAAGCGGACCGCATCACCACCAGACCGCATCACCGCGGAGGAATTCGAGGTCAAAGGTTGCCGGAACTATAGTGAACTTTGCGGGGAGCTCTCTTGTGTTGGAGGTAGTCTTTGGTCTCTTGAGCTGGTGGCGCCCCCTGTCGGAACTATAGTGCACTTGACCTCCACGTCACCTCCACGCCACCTGGCTGATGCAAGAGTTATCTTCCCCGGCAAACTGTGGCCTTAGCGGCTTTTTATATACTACTAAGCAATTTCATGAGCCAACTGCATAAAGTTTCATGGGAACAACAAGGGAAAATTCAAAATCGCGGTCAAAAGGGTGATGCTTTAATTACTCAGATTTGATCTTTGAGATACTTCACATCAGATCCTGTCATTACGTGCTCATTTTGAGCCAATTCGGATCAGTGTTCGCAAAAGTAACACGGAAACATTCAAAAAGTCGACCCTCTGGGGATAAGCTGACTGGTAGTCTTTTATTCGCGTTTCTCTTCCAATTTCGGTAAATTTTTACCCAAAACATTTATTGCGTTCGAGCTACCTTACGTCACTGATTATAATTTCAGACCTATTTTTGGACCCACTTCCAAGTTTTTCCGATTGTGCAAAGCATCATTAGTAAATCCAAATGGCAGCCGTCCATGGTCATCTGAGATGCCGTTTTTACCCCTCGGCCAACTTTGGCCTAGGGGTATTGTCGTCATCATGTACGGCTGTCCGTACGTCCGTACGTACGTCCGTCCGTCCGTTACCGCGATATCTACAGAACCGTTTCATGCATGGCAACCAAACTTGTTACATCTATTTATCTTCACGTAAATCAGAAGCCTATCGAAAATGAGTCATCTCGGACAATATTTTGCAGAGTTATGCCCCTTTTTACAAATAAAAATCCATTTATGATTTGTTATTGTGATAATTTCATAACTGTTCCATATACAACATCCTAACGTGATACAGTTGTTTCTCTTGACCTGAACTAGATGCCTATCGAAAATGAGTCGTGTCAGAAAGTATTTTGCAGAGTTATGCCCCTTGTCTAATAAAATCCGTTACCGCGATATCTACAGAACCGTTTCATGCATGGCAACCAAACTTGTTACATCTATTTATCTTCACGTAAATCAGAAGCCTATCGAAAATGAGTCATCTCGGACAATATTTTGCAGAGTTGTGCCCCTTTTTACTCCTCAGCCCCTACGGGCTAAGGAGTATTGTTGTGGCCCCAGCAGTGTGTCTGTCCGAGCCGTATCTCGAAAACTATTTCGAGGAAGTTCTTGAAACTTACAGGTTATGATCCTTTTATTTTTTACTTGTGCCTTTGAGACTTTCAGGTCAAACCGGTCATTATTTATTTTTTTACAATTTTTTTATTTTTCTACCATTTTCCAGTCTTCTAAAAGGGGATCTGGAAGTATGCATACATTAGCCCTACTTTTATACTGATTTACATACTCTTATTTGCATGTAGCCTATCAAAGAGCTCCATAGTAAAGTTGTGTTTCAGCCATTGGTTCAGTGTAGTGAATGACTGGCCATTGGTTTGGTCTAGAAGTCTATATTCCTCTGCATATTCAGCAACACGGTATTGCCAGACTAATTGTCGTATCCCTACGCTGTTGAGAAAAAAATAGTCTGACATTAAAACTGTGAAAATCGAATTGTTATTTCGCCTAAAAGTTCTCAGAATGGATTTGAACGATAATAAACGCCTGTTTTATCGGAAAAGGGAAACTTGTACTTTGTCTTGTAACAGAATTGTAGGAACCCGTGAGATTCTGTCAAAAACGAAAGTAGTCAAAAACGAAAGTAGTGCCCATGTGTTTGTGCTTCCTGCCAACACATCCGATGATGGGAGTTGAGTTTTCAGTTGTAAAATGAACTGTGGTCGTCGGCCAGTACAAGTGGTGTCTCGCATAACAAGTCCTCTAAAATATACTTCATGGAAGATAGCGAAAGGTATGGCCAACCCAATAAATTAACGCAAACATCATCATCGTTGCTGCTGCATGTTGTTGTTGTTGTTGTTGTTGCACTGACGCTAATGCATTACCAACGGAGATTCGTCAGGGGAGTTTCAAAATTCTATCTCACATAATGATGGGATGTGATTTTCGGCTATCGGAGCCAGTTTTTCTTAGAGAAGTGAAATTCTCCACAGTATCTGTATGTAATTTGTGCATTTTTATTCTGAAATTTGAAGGAAATCTGTTCAGGATCAAAGAAAATCTCCAATACCTCGCGTAGGTTTTTTTTTTTTCAAAGCACAATGAAGTTGGGCTTGCAACTGTGCAATGTTGAAACATTGTGACTAGGCACTATGAAAATAACATGTGAGGTATTGAAGGTTTGTTTTGATTCTGAATAGATTTCCTTCGAATTTCAGAATAAAAATGCACAAATTACATAGAGATACTGTGGGGAATTTCACTTCTCTGAGATGAACTGGCTCCGATATTTAGCCGAAAATCCCATCCCATCGTGATACAGCTCAGTAACTTTCGGTGGAAACATTGGCGGCCATCTTTAATTGATGCAAAATCTTTAATGATATATATCTCTGATACCATTCAAGTGTTCTATACGAAACTTGGTATGTAGCATCGATCAAGAGACCTGCAATGTATAACCACATCAGTTTCTCTGAGTGGCGGGAAGGATGGGCTGCCATCTTTAATTTATGCGAAATCAATGATGATCTATATCTCTGATACCGCGTTCAAGTGCTCGATGTAAAATTTGGTATGTAGTACATCATTGATGTATCAATAGACAGTTCTGGTTTTTACCCCTCGGCCAACTTTGGCCTAGGGGTATTGTCATCATGTACGGCTGTCCGTTCGTCCGTCCGTCCGTTACCGCGATATCTACAGAACCGTTTCATGCATGGCAACCAAACTTGTTACATCTATTTATCTTCATGTAAATCAGAAGCCTATCGAAAATGAGTCATCTCGGACAATATTTTGCAGAGTTGTGCCCCTTTTTACAAATAAAAATCCATTTATGAGTTGTTATTGTGATAATTTCAGAACTGTTCCATATACAACATCCTAACGTGATACAGTTGTTTCTCTTGACCTGAACTAGATGCCTATCGAAAATGAGTCGTGTCAGAAAGTATTTTGCAGAGTTATGCCCCTTGTCTAATAAAATCCGTTACCGCGATATCTACAGAACCATTTCATGCATGGCAACCAAACTTGGTACATCTATTTATCTTCACGTAAATCAGAAGCCTATCGAAAATGAGTCATCTCAGACAATATTTTGCAGAGTTATGCCCCTTTTTACAAATAAAAATCCATTTGATTTATTGTGATAATTTCAGAACCGTTCCATATACAACATCCTAATGTGATACAGTTGTTTCTCTTGACCTGAACTAGATGCCTATCGAAAATGAGTCGTGTCAGAAAGTATTTTGCAGAGTTATGCCCCTTGTCTAATAAAATCCACTAATTCCTATGTTAAGTTTGCATATAATTTCTATATCATGTTTGTATACTATCACATTTATTTATTGATTGGATGGCTGATTTATTGATTTATTCTCTTACACAATGCGAAGAATGCCTGCAAATCTGTTTTGAAAATGACACTACATGTAGATGCCTATCAAAAATGAGTCGTGTCAGAAAGTATGCCCCTTGTCTAACAAAATCCACTAATTCCTATGTTAAGTTTGCATATTATTTCTATATCATGTTAGTATACTATCACATTTATTTATTGATTGGATGACTGATTTATTTTCTTAGACAATGCAAAGAATGCTTGCAAATCTGTTTTGAAAATGACATACATGTGCCATTTAGTATACATGTACTGTATTTATCTAGCCATGAGTACTGTTGTGTTGGTGAGACATCGATACAGCTCTTTCAATTTATTCCAGAAACAAATTAATTTAAGGGGAGGAAAACTTTTCCTTTTTTTCAAAGAAAGTACACTTACAATACCAGGGGTAAATATTTCTTCCCACAAGCCAATCAATTGGTAGAGACACCCTTACATTATAATAGCTGGGGTTCAGAGCCGAGGGGTTTCGATAGCGCAGCTTCATGTATTAATAGTTTTACCCCTCAGCCTATAAGGCTGTGGGGTCTTGTCGTCGGCAAGTACGTCCGGTCGTCCGGTCGTCGGTCGTCAACAATTCGTGTGACCGGTCTAGAAGCTAAACCGTTGCTTCTAGAGACTTCAAATTTGGAATGCACGATTGTTGGGTGGTCAACCACAAGCCTATTGAATCTGGACCCGATTGGTTGGTCACAGCTTTCTCGTTACCAAGATATCTTTAGAACGTCTTACCCTAGGCACACCAAACTTGCCGTGCACATCCATATGCTCGTGAACCGTATTGAATCTGGACCCGATTGGGTGGAAACTTTGGCGGCCATCTTTAATTTATGCGAAACCATGAATCTTGTGTATCGCGGAAACCATTTCGCTGTTCAGTGTGAAACTTGGTATAGACTATCGATACATCAAGAAACTTTAAAGGAATGACCAAACCAGTTTCCCTGATTGGGTGAAAGCCGTGGCGGCCATCTTTAATTTATGCATAATCTTTAATGATGTATTTCTCTGATACCATTGAAGTGTTCTATACGAAACTTGGTATACAGCATCCATGTATCAAGAGACTACAATGAATAACCACATCAGTTCTTCTGAGAGGCGAGAAGGATGGCCGGCCATTTTTAATTTATGCAAAATCATTAATGATCTCTGTCTCTGATACCGTTCAAGTGCTCGATGTAAAATTTGGTAAACATCATGGATGCATCAAGAGACTTACGATGAATGACAAAACTGGTTTCGCTGATTGAGCGGAAATCTTGGTGGCCATCTTCAATTTATGCAAAATTTTTAATGATGTATATCTCTGATACCATTTAAATGTTCTATATGAAACTTAGTATACAGCATTGATGTATCAAGAGACTCGCAATGACTAACCACATCAGTTCCTCTGAATTACGGGAAGGATAGGCAGCCATCGTTAATTTGTGCAAAATCATTAAAGATCTCTATCTCTGATAATGTTCAAGTGCTCAATGTAAAATTTGATATACATCATCATTGCATCAAAAGACTTACGATGAATGACAGAACTGGTTTCTCTGATTGGACGGAAATCTTTGCGACCATTTTAATTTATGCAAAATCATTAATGATCTATATCTGATACCATTTTAGTGCTTCATATGAAACTACAAATCATAGATACATCAAGAAACTTACAATTAATGACAACAGATTTCTCTGATTAGGTGGAAAACTTTATTGCCATCTTTAATTCATGCAAAATCTATATCTCTGGTACAGTTCAAGTGTTTGATGCAAGACTTTGTATACATCATCAGTACATCTCATTTTTCTCTTGGCAGCCGTTTTCAATTTATGTAAAATCATTGATGATCTTATATATCCTTTAAATCTGTTCAAGTGTTTAGTATGCTTGGTATACGTCACAGATACATCAAGAGACAAGTAATGACCGCCGGTTCCTCTGATTGGACGGAAAACTTTGCGGCCATTTCTGATTGCAGACTGCTTGATGTTCCTGATATTTTCAAAGTAGTACATGTATGGTTCAAATTGAATAGATTGTGAATGACTGGCATCCAGAGCCGAGGGGTTTTAGATGCGCAGCTCCGTATTCCTATCAAAACTCTATATTACTTGGCTCCCACTGAAAATCGGAAGATTTTTATTATTGTTCAGATTATTATTAGGGTTCAAAGCAAGAATGGCTTGAAGCCTTTTTGTTTTTGTTCAGAATATTTTTGTTCTTCCGCCATATTTTTCACAGGTGATATGTCAAATTATTTATTATAGTTCTTCAATTCATCCAACATCCCACACTGAATTTATCACCCATTAATCTTTTACAAGCCACTGCTAAAACATCTTCTGCATTCAACCAAATCTTTCAGGCTTTTACATATGCATTTTCCATTCATTCTGTACCTATATACACTGACTAAAACTGTCTGGCTGAGGGGTTGTTGCACCTTTTAGGTGCTGCCTCATGTTAGTTTTGTTGTTGTCATTTTACACCTCGAAGCATTCTTTTCTTCCTGGTTTCTTAAACTCATGGATTTTTATTTCATGCCCATTATAAACTTCTATGGCATAATGGTAAATTCAAATTATCAGTCAGTAGGGTAATTTGTTTTGTTGTTCTCATTTTAATTATTTCTCCTAAAGTAAATAGTTGAATATATATCATACATTTTCAAAGATTTCATTAGACATAATAACTTATCATTATATCCTTTGAAGCTTCATTTGCAACTTGCAATTATTTGTAAGCTGTAGGGGCTATTTATAACCCCTCGACCAGAAAGTTAGAGAAAATTCAAGATGGCGGCTATTAAGGGGTACCAGAAAGGCAATGTTTCCGTCATTTTCTTCAAAATGTTGGGGACAAAACATTTCATTTTGTCTCAGATTAGTATTAATTTTTACTAACTTATCATGCAGTTTTGCAAAGAAACTGACATATCTGTTGTCGGCCAAAATTCTGAATACGAAAATTCAGTATTTTGTCTGTCAAGCTAATAACTTTCTAAGTAAACGCAAGAAAATTATATTTTCGGTTCACGAATGCAGAACACTAATGAACAAATTCGGTCAAACCGAACCACTCCTTTAATAGGGCATCCTCTGACATGATTCCAGTAAGGACATCACACTCTCAGTGGATTGGCCGTAAAGATGGTCACGGGGACTGTCTCCATGATGCCCGACCTGATGCAGTCACGATCTTCGAGTTTAACCACCTCGGCCATGCGACATCTTTTGCGTTTTCTTTTGAACAATCAAAAGGTCAAATAGTCGCGATGCCTTTCAAAATGGTCAATTTAATAATACGAGAAAGCTAGGAGATAAGACTATCAGTCCATCTCAGATCCTGAGATCTTAAAGGTTCTAGCAAATGGTCCCCACACCCCATACCTTTTGATGCCAAATTGCTGTGAGAGGATAGTAGGATAGAAAAGGGATTTGACCCCGAATTGGTCTAACAAAATTGCATATCGTGAGTAGTAGGAAAAGCGTAAATTGCCTCTCATTTGTGGCGCGCTCACTTCCGGTTGAGTGGCGCGCTGCCCTCAGCCAATCAGAAGCGAGTATTTTGACCCGGTGCATTATGGGACATATCCAAGATGGCGGCGTCTGCCTTCTGGTTCAAGATGGCGGCACGTCCGGTGTCGAAAACTGGCCATTTTGTCGGGATGTGGTCATCTAGTGTCGAAAACTGGACCCGGTATGGGTCCCGCTAGACGTTTTGGGGTCTAGGTGGGCCACTAGTGGTCCGATGGAGTCGTATGAGGTATCAATGTGAAGCATTCGTGAAGAAGCATCCGACGGGATGAGTGTGACGTGGAACTGACGTCATTCTGCGCATGCGCAGTAGACAATGGGTATGGAAATAGATATTTTGGGATCTGGGGGAGCCCCTAATGGGCCGATAGAGTTGTATGAGATATCAATGTGAAGCCTATGTGAGGGGGCATCCGATGGGCTGGGTGTGGGGTTGGAATATCGTCATTCTGCGCATGCACGGTAGACCAAGGGTATGCAAATAGACGTTTTGGGGTCTAGGGCAGCCACTAATGGACCGATGGGGTCGAGTGAGGTATCCATGTGAAGCATATGTGAGGGGGCATCCGACTGGGTGGATGTGGGGTCGGAATATTGTCATTCTGCGCATGCGCAATAGACAAAGTGTATGGAAATAGACGTTTTGGGATCTAGGGGAGCCACTAATGGGCCGATTGGATCGAGTGAGCTATCAATGTGAAGCCTATGTGAGGGGGCATCTGATGGGGTGAGTGCGGGGTTGAAATATCGTCACTCTGCGCATGCGCAGTGGACAAAGTGTATGGAAATAGACGTTTTGGGGTCTAGGTGGGCCACTAGTGGGCCGATGGGATCGAGTGAGGTATCCATGTGAAGCCTATGTGAGGAGGCTAGACTAGGGTGTCGTTTGCATTCTGCTGCACAGGTCACGTGGGTTGTGACGTCACTTCTGGGTTTTACCTTCGAACCCAGAAGAGTTCCAATTTTTCCTTAGACGTCCGGATGTTCAACCTCCGGGGTTCTCCGGCCGCAGCGCGCGCGCGCGTGCGGGTTATCCGGAAGTGCGCGGATGAATGTCGGGTCAAAAGGTCAAAGGTCACATCCAAGTCAAAAGGTCCAAGGTCTCCCTTTCGGCAAGGTTCGGAGACAATGTTGCGGCATCGATATACCCCCAAAAAGGGGATTGTAAATTAACCTGGGAAGGATGGGCAGTTCCATTTGGACCAATCAGCGGTCGAGAAAAAGAGCCAATGAGCGATTGATAAAAGAACCAATGGACGGGTACTAGAATTTCGTTCACGTCTGCGCCTACATCCGGGTACTGGGATTTTTCCGCCTACGTCCGCGCCTACATCCGGGTTCTTGTACACCCGGGTAATGTTTTCTGGACATGGATGGGTTACCTTTGGCTCCATTCTAGGCCACTGATAGGCTAATACGGTGTTCAAAGCCAGTTTCATGCATTATGCTCATATAGAAAACACACAAGACAGGGTTTTTTGATGAGATCTCATTTTGGTTTTTATTCGCGTGTGAGTGAGTGAGAGAGTGAGTGAGTGAGTGAGGCGTGCAAAACGCCAGTGAGGCGTCCCCAACGCCCGTCTTAACGCATGGACGCACTAACGACGATGGGTGAGTGAGTGAGTGAGTGAGTGAGTGATCATATAAGGTCGTTTGTACACCATTAGCCTCAGTTTGTATCCATCCTTTGACCGGATACCATGTCGAGTACATGTCCGTTCTGTCAAAAGACACTCTCTCGTCGCAACAATATGCTCAGACATATGCGTCTAACGCATAGACAAGAGACACCACCAAGTCCCGCTATAGGTCCACCAAGTGGCGGGGTGTGGAAAGACGTCCTGGGTGATGAAGTCTCTAGAGGAAGGTGTGGCAACCCCAGCTCCGACACGTGTTGTTTGGTGTTATAGCCAGTGGCAGCCCGCCTACGAAACTACGCGATTACAGAATGTGAGTTTCGTCCCAGGGATTCCTCACGACATAGACGAACCGTATTACTTCGATTCCGAGCAGACCAACGTGGTAGTGCTCGATGATCTGATGAGTGCGGCCAAGGACAATTCGAAAATCGCCGACCTATTCACCAAAGGGTTCCATCATCGCAATCTGTCCGTCATCTATTTGACTCAGAATCTCTTTCCTCAAGGGAAGGCGTCCAGAGATATTGCCTTGAACTGCCAATACTTTGTGTTGTTCTCCAATCCCATTGACAGAGCACAAATCCGTGGGTTTGCTAGTCGAATTTATCCTCAGAACATCGACCATTTCATGCAGGCGTTTCAAGGAGCGCCAAGCCGTCCGTACGGCTACCTGTTCGTAGATTTAAAAGCCCATACCCCGGAAGATCGTCGGCTGACGACCCACCTGTTACCCGGCGAGGCATCACCGCAACGTCATATATCCCGACACCACCCACCGAGTCCACATCTGGTAGGGCAGCAGCAGCAACCCACCCCCATACAGCGGGGCCCCTTCATACCATCAGTCCCGGAATATCACCCAACCGTGAAGGACCAACCCGAGGTTGAAGAACATAATGTGAACTCGAGGCTATGGAAGGATTTGTTCAAAGAAAGTATGGACGTCGAGCTGGGCGAGATGTTGGAGGCCATAGGAAAAAAGTTTCAACGCAAAGGGTATTCGAAAGAGGAAGCCGCAATTTTAGCCCATAACAGATTGGCACCCAGACTACGACGGGCTTTACGTCAGCGGTATGTCGACCTCGTGACCCATATGAAATTGTTGGTTAAGGACCCAGTCCATATGGAAATTGATAGAACAGCGTCGATGTTGAAAACCTCGGGCATGAACTGGAAAGCGGCGTTTGTCAGAGCAATAGCACTAAAGAAACATTTGTTCGAACGCATCATTAAACGACGTTAAAGCGTTAAGAAAGTGTGTTAAGGCGTTGAGACGGGTGTTAAGGCGTAACGACTGGCGATGACGGGCGTCACTGTATTTCGGTGAATTGGAGTCAATTCCATGTAAATCAGAGCTTCTGAGCTAATTCACCAGGGCGTTGAAGCGTTAAGCTAAGCGTTGATGGGCGTTACTGTCTATAAAAGCAAGCGTATTTCCAAAAACACGCACAGTCGACGTTCAACCGTCAACATGGCTTATACTTGCTCTGAGCGCGAACGCACGTTCACCAGACATTACGATATGATGCGACACCAGAAAAATATACATGGGATTGAAGACTCCGATGAGTCCGTTGAGGCGGATGCTGATACAGAGACTGCTGAGAGTGTATCGACTGATACCGAAACAGAGATTGCTGAGAGTCCATCTAGTGATACGGAGAGCTTGACCTCAGATAGTCAGCCTACATCCGTGGAAAGTGAGACAGAACCTACCTTCTGGGATCGTATTGTGACAGCAGCTATCAATACTTACGCTGCAGCGATCGAGGACGTCGGAGAGGATAATTTACAACAGGCATACACCCAAATGCGCCCTCGCATCAGGAAAACAGTCATGGCGATCTATGAACAGTATACCTTACTACCGCTTGAAATGAAAGGCGACCCCACGCACAGGTCCATCATGAAGACCAAGCGTCACTTGGAAGAGGCTATGGGGCTACCACCCACCGAGGCCCTGGAAATTGCGATCAGAATGCGCAAACAACTGTTTCAGGACATGCTGCCCGAAGAATATCCAGGCCTGCCCGACGACGACGCTTAGGTCACACCGAGCAAAGATGGAACTTTCTGAAATGGCGACAGACAAGAGCAACCGAAAATACATCTAACGGACAAGAAGGAATATAACAGATGCAAATGGGGGCCTCTGATTGGACAAGAATTTTCTTGAGTTGTAAACATACCCAACCCGGCTCCCCCAGCGTGTGTATGATGTAACATTGGGGAAAATAAACTGTATGAAAATACTTCTTGTTGTTGTTGTTCTCTCATGCGTCATCCTTGTTGTTGTTCTCTCTCCGGTATATATCATGGCGTCAAGGCGTTATGTTAGAGCGATAAGGCGTACCTACGAGCGTTGAGGGGCGTCACTGCATTTCGAAGAATTAGTGACAATTCCATGGAATATCTAGAAAATCAGAACTTCTGAGCTATTTCACCAGGGTGTTGAAGCGTTAAGCTTGGCGTTGGGTACGCCTCACGGGCGTTTTGCACGCCTCACTCACTCACTCACTCACTCACTCACTCACACGCGAATAGAAAACAAAATGAGATCTCACCTAAAAACCCTGTCTTGTGTGTTTTCTATATGAGCATAATGCATGAAACTGGCTTTGAACACCGTATTAGCCAATCAGTGGCCTAGAATGGAGCCAAAGGTAACCCATCCATGTCCAGAAAACATTACCCGGGTGTACAAGAACCCGGATGTAGGCGCGGACGTAGGCGAAAGCATCCCAGTACCCGGATGTAGGCGTAGACGTGAACGAAATTCTAGTACCCGTCCATTGGTTCTTTTATCGATCGCTCATTGGCTCTTTTTCTCGACCGCTGATTGGTTCAAATGGAACTGCCCATCCTTCCCAGGTTAATTTACAATCCCCTTTTTTGGGGTTCAAGCTCTGTATATCGATGCCGCAACATTGTCTCCGAACCTTGCCGAAAGGGAGACCTTGGACCTTTTGACGTGGATGTGACGTTTGACCTTTTGACCCGACATTCATCCGCGCACTTTCGGATAACCCGCGCGCGCGCGCTGGGGGCCGGGCCGGGCCGGGAAAAACCCCGGAGGTTGAACATCCGGACGTCTAAGGAAAAATTGGAACTCTTCTGGGTTCGAAGGTGAAACCTGGAAGTGACGTCACAACCCACGTGACCTGCGCAGCAGAATGGAAACGACACCCTGGTCTAGCCTCCTCACATAGGCTTCACATGGATACCTCACTCGATCCCATCGGCCCACTATTGGCCCACCTAGACCCCAAAACGTCTATTTCCATACCCTTTGTCCACTGCGCATGCGCAGTGACGATATTTCAACCCGGCACTCACCCCATCAGATGCCCCCTCACATAGGCTTCACATTGATACCTCACTTAATCCAATCGGCCCATTAGTGGCTCCCCTAGCCCCAAAAACGTCTATTTCCATACACTTTGTCTATTGCGCATGCGCAGAATGACGATATTCCGACCCCGCATCCATCCAGTCGGATGCCCCCTCACATAGGCTTCATATGGATACCTCACTCGACCCCATCGGTCCATTAGTGGCTGCCCTAGACCCCAAAACGTCTATTTGCATACCCTTGGTCTACCGCGCATGCGCAGAATGACGATATTCCAACCCCACACCCAGCCCATCGGATGCCCCCTCACATAGGCTTCACATTGATATCTCATACAACTCTATCGGCCCATTAGGGACTCCCCTAGATCCCAAAATGTCTATTTCCATACACTTTGTCTACTGCGCATGCGCAGAATGACGTCGATTCCACGTCACACTCATCCCCTCGATGCTCCTTCACGAATACTTCACATTGATACCTCATACGACTCCATCGGACCACTAGTGGCCCACCTAGACCCCAAAATGTCTAGCGGGACCCATACCGGGTCCAGTTTTCGACACTAGATGACCACATCCCGACAAAATGGCCAGGTTTCGACACCGGACGTGCCGCCATCTTGAACCAGAAGGCAGACGCCGCCATCTTGGATATGTCCCATAATGCACCGGGTCAAAATACTCGCTTCTGATTGGCTGAGGGCAGCATGCCACTCAACCGGAAGTGAGCGCGCCACAAATGAGAGGCAATTTACGCTTTTCCTACTACTATCGTGTACGTGGCGATGGCGTCCCAGAGATGAAGTTCACTATAGTTCCGGCAAAAAGACACGTCCCGTCACGCGACCGGAAATGTCCCCGGGAATGTATTCCTCCGCGTTATTCATCCGCGGTGAGGCAGTCATATATGGCGGTGATCCCATCACTTCCGGGAAGAAGCCTCCGCAGACAGAAAATAATCCCATATCAACGAGACTTCAAATACGCGGCGGATCGCTTGAATCGCTGGGAATGGCCGGTTGATTGATATGGGAGGTCGATTGATAATTTTATTTACGGTCGGTGGCTATCCGACTGTCCATGCGCAGGAGCAGTATATTTCTGACCCGTGATAAGGTTGAATACACGATATTCGATCCGTTTAGCCACGAAAATATACATGAATACATCAGGAGTCAGGATTTATAGTACGCAGTATTTGTATGTACTGTTCAACTCCTCAATTCGGGTGATCCATAAATAGAACTGACGTCATGACAAATAAATAGAACATGGTGTCTCAACGGGGAATCCCCGTGTCCCGATGTAGAGCGATAACTTCATCGGGGACCAGCAAATCTCATGATGTTGTCTTCCGTGGTATGAATGCATTTGATACACAAAACCACACGTTAGTATTATATAATATAGCATGGTACAATCGCTCGCAATAGGTAAAAAAACATCCGGGCATATCTGTTTTTGTCATATCGGTATATGAAAAATAGCGTCCAGGGGGCAAATTCCCCGATACCTGGATGATATGAAAATTAAAATCGTAGCTCCATCTATACACTCTGGACGCAAGGACGATAACTCTGAGGAGACAATAACTCTATTGGTCGCTGCCCCAAGGAGTATTAGGTAGGAGTATTGGGATAGTCATTTTTCTTTTCTTGTGGATTTCATTATTGGGTGTGGCATCTTGTTTTCTCTGTCTCACCCTGTACAAGACGATGGCTGGGGTCTCGTGACCATGGGGTGATTTTGTTGATGTTCTGATGACGCGTGCGTAGTAAATAGACAGATTGGGGGTGGACGTTTTGGGGTCGAGGTGGATTATCCGTGGCCGATTGGGACGTGGGAGATATCATAGTGAAGTACTCAAACATATATTTTTGAGGTGTGCAG
Source organism: Hanleya hanleyi (assembly GCA_036873755.1). Taxonomy (NCBI): domain Eukaryota; kingdom Metazoa; phylum Mollusca; class Polyplacophora; order Lepidopleurida; family Hanleyidae; genus Hanleya; species Hanleya hanleyi. The sequence goes on from JAVTVY010016305.1 coordinate 39,316, forward strand.
GAGCATATTTGAGAGATTGAAGGGCTATATCGCATCCAAATAGGGCGTGTGAGGTCTCATATTGAGACCAAGACTTGAGGGTTGTCCATATCATCAGTGACGTGATTGGTGACTTCACCAGTAGAAGTAGGCATTTTGGAGGTGCGTGGGGGTGTGTGTTCCAGTGATTGGGGGACCATTCTTGGTCCGAATAAGTCGTGTCAAGTGTCATAGTGAAGCACTCGAGGAGGAGCGTGAGACAGGACTGGTGGGTCATGGAAGAAAGGCTATGGTGCGCACCTATGGGCCATAGGGTACAGGAGGGCGCAGGATTCACCACAGGTGTGTGCGCGTGCGTGCGATGACGTAACTTCCGAGCTTTAAAAGTTCCGAAGCCAAGAGCTCGAAGCTCTTATGCGCGAGATGACATTACCTCCGGTGATGCCCATTGATGAGATCACTTTCATCACGGGTCAGGGGTCAATGGTCAAAATATGTGTGTGTGTGATTGGATGGCTGACAAAGCGTAAAGGCGTTAGGATAGGGGGTTAAGGCGTTAAAACAAGGCGTTATGGCATTATGGCTTTAAAACAAGGCGTTGAGATACAATGGAGGGCGTTGAGGCGTTGAGACGGGCGGTAAGGCGTAATGACGGCGTTGACGAGCGTCACTGCATTTCGATGAATTAGTGTCAATTCCATGAAATATCTAGAAAAATCAGAGATTCTGAGCTATTTCACCAGGGGGTTAAGCTAGCCTTGACGGTCGTTACTGTCCATAAAAGCAAGCGTATCCCAAAAGACGGCATAGTTGGCGTTCCATTTAGCAGACAGTCTACCACGATGCTCACGTGTACGACTTGCTCGAAGCCCTTTCATCACCGGGACAGTTTACGTCGTCATACACGTGCACGCCATGTACCCAAGCATACATGTGCGGAGTGTGATAGTCTTTAAGCATCCCAGTCAGTAGGGACCTCACCAAAGTGTCATACACGGATCACGCTCGCCTCTCTCGAGACCGAATATTTGAGTTCCCATTGAGAACTTTGATTAAATATTTACCCCGAGATGTGATATAGTGTCCTTGCGCTCTTCCGAAACTGCCCTTTTTCTACTACTTCACGACTGCGCATGTGCAGAATGACGTCATTTCCACGACCCAACCCATCCTGTCGGAGCTATGAGTGCTTAAAACGATTTATTCGGACCCGTCCAGTCGGAGTCTACTCTTCGAGTGCTTTACTATGACACATCCCCCGACCCAATGGGCCAATAGTGGTCCACCTCGACCCCACAACGTCCATTCTCATGCCCTGTGCCCACCCTTCTCTGTCTGCGCATGTGCAGATGAACGGTATCACCGTTACATGCCCATCCAGTCGGATGCTGCCCCACGAGTGCTCCAAGATGACACTTCATACGATTCATTCGGACCCAGGATGGTCCCTCAATCACTCAAACACACTCCCACGCAGCCCAAAAATGCTCGCTGTCGCTAGTACTCCTACAAATGACCTCACCAATGACAACCCCCAAATTCGTGGACTACACCGCAAGAGCTTCAATATGAGATCATACACGCCCTATTTGGATGCAATATAGCTCCTCAATCTATCAAATATGCCCCTGCACACCTCCAAAATGCCCACTTTCGCTAATACTCCTCGTCTGCGCATGCGAGTAATTGCCTTCCTTCCACGACCCACCCAAGCTGTCTGGCGCTCCTCTACAAGTGCTTCACTATGACACTTGACACGACCCATTCGAACCAAGATTGGTCCCTTTATCGCTCAAACACACGCCCACGCCCCCCCGAAAATGCCAACTTTCGCTTATACTCCTACTGATGACGTCACCAATGACGTCGCAGATCACATGCACAACCCTCAAGTCGTGTTCTACACCACGAGAGCTTCAACATGAGACCCTACGCGACCTATTTCGATGCGATATATTCCTCAATCTCTCAAATACGCCCTTTCTGACCTCCAAAATGCCCACTATCGTTATTACTTCCCGACTGCGCATGCGCACCATAGCCTTCCTTCCATGTCACACCTGCCCAGCCGGACGCTCCCCCACAGGTGCTAAACATTGACACCTCCCACAGTCCATTCCTGCCAAGGATAATCCACCTCGACCCAAAAACGCTCACCCCCGATCTGCCTATTTACTACGCACGCCTCATCATAACTTTTCAACAAAAGTCGCTCCATGGTCATGAGGCCCCAACCATCGTCTTGTACAGGGTGAGACAGAGAAATGCCACACCCTATAGTGAAATCCACAAGGAAAGACAATGACCACCCCAATGCCCCTACCTGATGCTCTTTGGGGCAGCGACCAACAGAGTTATTGCCCGTCAGAGTTGTCGTTCTTGCGTCCAACGTGTATAGATGGTGCTGCGATTTCAATTTTCATATCATTCGGGTATCGGGGAATTTGCCCCCTGGACGCCATTTTTCATCCACCGATATGACAAAAACAACGGACCTGCACGGATGTTTTGTACCTTTTGCGAACGATTGTACAATTCTATATTATATAATACTAACCTGTGGGTGTATATATCAAATGCCTTCATACCACGGAAGGCAACATGTTGAGATTTGATGACGTCATCGCTCTACATCGGGACACGGGGATTCCCCGTGGAGACACCCTGTTCTATTTATAGATCACCCGAATTGAGGAGTTGAACAGTACATGGTAATACTGCGTACTATAAGTCTAACCCCCAATGTATTCATGTATTTCTTTCGTGGCTATACGGATCGACCATCGTGTATTCAACCCTATCACGGGAAACAAACATCCTGCTCCTGCGCATGGACATTCGGATAGCGACCGGCTCATGTTTCAATCATGTTCGTCTGTAAATAAAATTATCAATCGACCACCCATATCAATCAACCGGCCAATCCCAGCGATTCAGACGATCCGCCGCGTAGTTGAGTCACGGAGGCTTCTCACCGGAAGTGACTGCATCACCGCCAATATAGACCACCTCACCGCGGATAAATACGGCGGAGGAACCGGATGTGTCCTTTTGCGGAAACAATAATGAACGTCATCGCACCGTCACGCCTCGATATGCATTTTTGTTAGGTCAGTGCGCCGTCAGATCCCCTTTCTATACTACTGAGGTTATATTTGACACATTTAATGGCGGTTACCGAATGCTATGATAATCATATTTCTGAAACTACTGATAACCAAGTGATTTCAAATAAATGCAACACATATCAATGGAATGGAAAAGTGTACGAGTCCTAAATATGTTAGCAAAGAAAATATTCCATTATTTGTCTGTATAACTATCTCTAGTCTACTGCGTGACATCATCAAGGTCATTAGCATACCATTTTTTGAACCTGAACTCAAAATCTTTGAAGTGCAATATGTCAGTAATCAGTAGGAATATTTTCATGAAATAAATGTTTGCAGAATAATATTGCACCAGGAATTTTAATTTTCCATTCGGCTTCCCCTGTAAAGTATAATAAGTATTTTCGCATTGATAAGATCGAAGCATACCGTGAACCTGAGTTTTAATTTGGAGGACACTGAAGTTCGTAACCCGGTACTATCAGTGATAATTGATTTTTCAGGAACTGGGAGTCCATGTAGGTATGTAATCTTATTTGTCACTTCTTTCTATCTCTACATTATGTTAACTTTCAGAGGATGTTTGTACCAAGTTCTACAGCACCAAGAGCAATAGCTGGGTCTTGCCGACGAAGCGTACAGGCAATAATTACGACTGTCTTGCAGGTGATTATGCCCCAAATAAGTCTTCTACCATCACTGGAGACTGAAAAGTAATTTCACAAAATCGCTTGCCAATGTGTCTTTATCTAGGAGCTTAAGGCATACTTAGCGTTAGAGGGAGTTAGAGGCAAGCATCAAAAGTAAACTAGAGGTTCCGCTTTGACCCTTGGGTTGCCGCTCCGGCATGAAGCCTATGCTGGTTGTTTTTTTTAAGCAAAAACATACGTCTCCCCCAACCTCCCACCTTGCGTTGAGTGGGCACATTATTTAAGGGAATGTGCTATAAAATTAATGTAGAAATAAGTGTCAAGTAGTTCCCCTGATATCTTGCCGACAAGGTCTGTATATACATGTACAATTAGATGAATGGATGGACGGACAATGGACAAGGATAAATGCACGCACAAACCAAAATCTAATCAAATGAGGGGCTATTCCAATGAACCTTCCAAGTTTGGTGAACTTCTGTTCAGTAGTTCTCAAGATATCTTGCAGACAAGGCCTGTATAAACATGTACATGAAGATGGACGGACGGACGGACGATGGACACGGATGAACGCACACACACACCAAAACCTAAACAAATGAGAGGCTATCCCAATGAAGCTTCCATCCAAGTTTGGTGAAATTCCGTCCAGTAGTTTCAAGATATCTTGCAGACAAGGCCTGTATATACATGTACAAGTAGATGGATGGACGGACGCCGGACACGGATGAATGCACACACACACACACCAAAACCTAATCAAATGACGGGGCTATCCCACTGAAGCTTCCATCCAAGTTTGGTGAAATTCCGTCCAGTAGTTCTCAAGATATCTTGCAGACAAGGCCTGTATATATATGTACAAGTAGATGGACGGATGGACGGACACTGGGCACGGATGAATGCACACACACACACCAAAACCTAATCAAATGACGGGGCTATCCCAATGAAGCTTCCATTCAAGTTTGGTGAAATTCCATCCAGTTGTTCTCAAGATATCTTGCAGACAAGGCCTGTATATACATGTACCAGTAGATGGACGGACGGACGGACACCGGACACGGATGAATGCACGCCCACACACCAAAACCTAATCAAATGAGGGGGCTATCCCACTGAAGCTTCTATCCAAGTTTGATGGAATTCCGTCCAGTAGTTCTCAAGATATCTTGCAGACAAGGCCTGTATATACATGTACCAGTAGACGGACGGACGGACACAGGACACGGATGAATGCACACACACACACCAAAACCTAATCAAATGGGGGGGGGGCTATCCCAATGAAGCTTGCATCCAAGTTTGGTGAAATTCCATCCAGTAGTTCTCAAGATATCTTGCAGACAAGGTAAGGGGACGGACAGACATCCATCCAGACAGACATCCAGACAGACATCCATCCATCCAACCAGACAGACAGCACAAACACTAGATAATTATAAACAAATATATACATACAAGTCTTAGAATAAGGTTTGGTTGAATCATGTCTACATCACTCAGTATAATGACCTTGTATCGCCAATTATTTTTTTCTTCCTAGGCAGATGCAGTAAATGTTATGAAAAGGAAGAGCGTCGAAGTCTGACCAGTACTGATCTGCTGCGTGAAGCGTGTGGTGGTGCTGATTACGGTGAAATATTGCTCAATACTATGTGGATGAATGTTTTTGCTGTTATTATCAGTCGCTATGTTGCTGATACAAGGAATAGCTAACTTCTCAAGATTCATTACTTCATTGACGGAGAAAGATACCCGTCAAATATATGTTACATATAACATATAGTAAATTCTTTAGAAAATTCCCTTTATAACTGGTTTTAAAAGTAAGTGAACTCAACTTTACTGATACTAGACCAAGTAAATAGGATTGAAATCTCCAAATTTTAGTATTTTAATTTGTATGTAATTTTAGTTATTCGTGCTTATTTCAGAAAACTAATCGTGTCTTGTAGTTTCTACAGTGAAAGTCGACAGTATCGAGGTGGAGGAAAACCTTCCTGGTGTGGCTATGAAAAGGATAGTTGCGACTATGGAAGTAAACGCCAAGCGAGGTAAAATCTGGGAAGCAAACCGTGATCTGAAATTTAAACTGATGTCTACGTGATGAACCCCTTAAATATTTCATCTAGTTGGCCGGAAAATGCCCCTCATTGGTGTGAAAATCATCAGAGGAGCCCAAATTTCGTTTCCATGTTTTGAACAGAGTTAACCAGTCGAGGACCAACGATGCATGTAATGTCCCGAGTAGTAGTGTCTACGGATTTACAGTTCCATTGACTTCTTTGCACTTAAACTTGAGGGGTAACTCGTGATTTCCCTAAAAAATCCGACAGGGGGCGCCACCAGCTCAAGGCATGTACTGACATGTTCTGGATTGCATCAGCCTTGGCTGTGTGCCAAGTGTTGACCACTATAGTTCGGTTAACCTTTGACCTTTGTATTCCTCCGCGGTGATGCGGTCATGTCTGGCGATAATGCGGTCGCGGGAAAAAGCTTCCGCGGAGAAAAAGTGGTCCCTAGATAAAATGGTCCGATTGGGTCGAGTGAGGTATCAAAGTGAAGCTTAGGTGAGGGGGCATCTGATGGGCTGGGTGTGGGGTTGAAATAGCGTCATTCTGCGCATGCGCGGTGGCCCAAGGGTATGGAAATAGACGTTTTGGAGCTTGGGGAGCCACTAATGATCCGATTGGGTCGATTGAGGTATCAAAGTGAAGCTTATGTGAGGGAGCATCTGATGGGCTGGATGTGGGGTTGAAATAGCGTCATTCTGCGCATGCGCGGTGGCCAAAGGGTATGGAAATAGACGTTTTGGGATCTAGGGGAGCCACTATTGGGCCGATTGAGTTCAGTGAGGTATTAATGTGAAGCACACATGAGGGGGCATCCCCCTGGACTAGTGGCTCGGGCATGGTCACCATTCTGCGCATGCGCAGACAGGGAATTGTGGGAAAAGGGTATAGAAATAGACGTTTAGGGATCTAGGTAAGCCCCTAGTAGGCTGATTGGGTCGAGTGAGGTATCAGTGTGCAGCACACATGAGGGAGCATCCGCCTGTGCTAGTGTCTCGGCCGTTGACACCAGTCTGCGCATGCGCAGACAGGGAATTATGGGAAAAGGGTATGGAGATAGACGTTTTGGGATCTAGGTAAGCCCCTAGTGGACCGATTGGGTCGAGTGAGGTATCGGTGTGAAGCATACATGAGGGGGCATCCGCCTGGACTAGTGTCTCGGGCGTTGTCACCATTCTGCGCATGCGCAGACAGGGAATTGTGGGAAAAAGGTATGGAGATAGACGTTTTGGGATTTAGGGGAGCCCCTAATGGTCTGATAGAGTCATATGAGGTATCCATGTGAGCACACATGAGGGAACATCCGCCTAAACCAGTGTCTCGGCCATTGTCACCATTCTGCGCATGCGCAGACAGGGAATTGTGGGAAAAAGGTATGGAGATAGACGTTTTGGGATCTAGATAAGCCCCTAATGGGCCGATTGGGTCAAGTGAGGTATCCATGTGAAGCATATGTGAGGGGGCATCTGACTGAGCTAGTGGCTCGGGCGTTGTCAACATTCTGCGCATGCGCAGACAGGGAATTGTGAGAAAAGGGTATGCAAATAGACGGTTTGGGGTCTAGGGGAGCCACTAATCGTCCGATGGAGTTGAGTGAGGTATCGTTGTAAAGGATACGTGAGGGGGCATCCGCCTGGTCTAGTATGACGTGAGACTGACGTCATTCTGCGCATGCGCAGTAGGCAAAATGTATGGAAATGGGCGTTTTGGGGTCTAGGTGAACCACTAGTGGTCCAATGGAGTTGAGTGAGGTATCAATATGAAGCACACATGAGGGGGCATCCGCCTGGCCTAGTGGCTTAGGCGTTGTCCCCATTCTGCGCATGCGCAGACAGGGAATTGTGGGAAAATGCTATGGAAATAGACGTTTTGGGATTTAGGAGAGCCCCTAATGGTCTGATGGAGTCATATGAGGTATCCATGTGAAGCACACATGAGGGGACATCTGACTGGACTAGTGGCTCGGCCGTTGTCAACATTCTGCGCATGCGCAGACAGGGAATTGTGGGAAAAGTGTATGCAAATAGACGTTTTGGGGTCTGTTTGGGCCCCTGGTCGGCCTATGAGATCGAGTGAGGTATTGTTGTAAAGGATACGTGAGGGGACATCCGCCTGGACTAGTATGACGTGGAACTGACGTCATTCTGCGCATGCGCAGTAGACAAAATGTATGGAAATAGACGTTTTAGGGTCTAGGTGAACCACTAATGGTCCAATGGAGTTGAGTGAGGTATCAATGTAAAGCAGTCGTGAAGGAGCATCCAGTCATGGATGGGTGCATGTAAAATTAGGATTTTTCCCCGAAAATATAAAAAGCGGAACACGGACTTTACCCCTAAAATAGAGGAAAACACCTATCAACCCTAGACAAAAGGGCTAATATCGATCCCCGGGCTTATTGGGACCTGCCTATCAAGTCAATGGGGTGGATGCATGTAAAACTTTCTCCAGAAAAAAGCGGAAAGCGGACTTTACCCCTAAAATAGGGGAAAACACCTATGAACCCTATCTCAATTCCGGAGCTCCAAGAGCTCCCGAGCTCCGAGTTCCAAGAGCTCCTAACTCCAAGAGCTCCGGAGCTCCGAACTCCAAGAGCTCCGGAGCTCAAAACTATCCCTTTCTGGAAAGTAATATTCCAGTGGGACATGCATATGGCGTATACATATCTCGCTTAGTAGCATTTGCTAGATCCTGTGTTAAATGTGACGATTTTAATCAGCGTCACAAAACATTGTTACAGAAACTTTGAAAACAGGGCTATTCCACCAAACGCCTCCACTCAAAGTTTCCCAAATTTGGCGATACATATCGCATGCTGATAAAAAAAAATACGAACGTAGCGTGCAAGATCTATGGCGCTACGTTTCGTAACTTGTGTCTAATTCCGCTTAACCCGGGGCTAGGGCCGTATGAACCCATGTACTTCAAGATCCTCATGGTACTCATATGAACAGTCACAATCAAAGCGTGACTGAGATACATCATTCTTTAGATGACGACTTTACAACGAATTATGGATTAAGAATACTGATCAGCGATACGGATTTGATATTTTTGGAACATCATGATGTCTTGCCGGCATCATTGAAAACTGTTGACCGCTTCTCTCTTGCAGGAAACAAGCCTATGTTTATGTATACTATGATTGTGTTTTTTAATTTGATGCTAATACTGTTATATGGAATATGGAATAGGTCTTTGGATTATGGACTCGGATATTCTCTAATGGACGACGGTTGAATTATGGATGACGGACTAGACGCTTGTAATCAATGTGAAGCATATGTGAAGGAGCATCCGACTGGGTGGATGTGACGTAAAACTGACATCATTCTACGCATGCGCATTAGACCAAGGGTATGGAAATAAACATTTTGGCGCCGACATAGGTCACTATGGGTCCGATGGAGTCGTCTGGGGTCTTATTTTGAAGCTCTCGTGGAGGAGCATCCGACTGGACTCATTGTTCGTCTGTATAGTCTGCGTATGCGCAGTCTGGCCGTAGTATAGAAAGCAGGCATTTTGGGAATGCGTGGGGGTGTGTTGGTCGAGTCACTGATGAGTTTGTCGCTGAGAAAAATGTCCACCTGTTGAAACATCGAGTGCAGCCAGAGATTCGTCGGGCCCACCGTTGCAGTTTGGATGTTTCTTGAGCCATCCCCATTGGCGACCTTGGCTTTCACATACAAGTATGTATGGGCTAAATCCACATAGGCCGTATCCGCATTACTGATGGTGAACTCGATGGGCCCTGTTTCGTTGATGCTGGAGAGCGGGAGATGCTCCACCCATAATCCTTGTTCGGCACTGGTATGTGTGGGCGGCACTGTCCACAAATCAAATTCACTGTTGGTGGAGGGGCAGGACTCTGCGTGGATCAAGGACATGTTTAAGAAAAGATATCCTGGGTCTTCGATGTGCGTCGTCGCTGAGTCGGTCGTCGACTGGTGCGTGGTCTCGGTGGTGCAGGTCTTTTATTCCCTACGGTGCGTTGTGCTTTGGCCACCAAGACGCCTCCCGCTTCTTTGGCCCGCCGTTTCAAGGCTTCTTTGGGTGCCGTACCCCCCAAGACATCACCGGCCACTTGCAGTCCACTGCGTACCGCTTGTTTGCCGATTGCTTTCACCCCACGCGTCACCAGGGGCAGGAACGTTTTGACGATGCTCCCGAGTATGTTCCCCAGCCCATGTCCTCGTGCATGCGTGCACCACTAAAGACGGGAAGGCCACCCCCGGCCTGTTGGGTATAATAGTAGCATAAGTAGCTGCGTACATCGCACTCGTAAGGGACCTTCATTATACAAAGTGGGGAGCACGTGCTTGTCGAAAATGAAGTGTCAGCACCACTTTTCCTCTTTCGAATGCCACCGGTCGTCCCGTGTCATCTCTTATATCACCCGTGATAGTGTTGATGTCGGTTTGTCGTACGGGTAGGTAGAGCATGTGGGTGAAACTGTGGGTGACTTGATTTCCATACGTCTTTTTAATGGTGACCACCCGTAACAGAGGTGTGTTGATATCGCCCACGATGTGGTTGTCGACTACGTCCGAGTAGTAGAGTCCGTACATACCCGACTTCATATCCATCGGGTTCTGGCCATGGTCCTCGGATGGACCCGTGTAGGTCGCGTGAGCGAGACCCAGCATTTGCTGTAGGATATGACTCTCACGTTGGCGGTGAAGAGGATCTGTGCCTTGTCGTTGTGTGCGTTGTAATCGAAGTCCACGTGATTCTTGAAGCGAAACGATTTGATGGGTTTTTAAACATTCGTGACCTCCCGTAGAGCCTTATAATGCAACAGTCTTGTCAGCCCCTGCATGAACTCCTTGGGGGTATCGTATTGGCCTTCGGGGAGGGTGAGTCGGGTGTTTTTGCCTTCGTAGGTCACCTCGTACTACACTTCATTGGCTCGCACGTTGTAGCACGATTATGGGTATTGGATATCCACCAAGCTACATTCCCATCGTCCGGGTAAATGCAACGGTTGCGGTAACTGGGTGACGTACTTGGCCAAGGTGTTGTCAGGAAACACATCCAGCGAACTGTTACTGGGTAGGGTGAGGTAAAACATGGCGACTGAGCTGTCCTGCTGCTTCTGTTGGTTTTAATAGGTGTTCCAGGCCTTGGGCGGTTGTGTCCGGCGTCGTGTTCGTCGCGGTAACTTGCTACGTGTCACGGCTCTGGAAATGTGGGGTGTCCTGATCAAGGGTGGTTTTTTAAAGACCTGAAAAGAAGGTGCCCGTTGTGGTGGTGTTTTGAGGGGTGACTCCGGTTCCCACTCGGCTTCCCAAGAAGGTAGTGAGCCACTCGGCGATTGCTGGGTCCGCTGCATAAAGGCCCAATGCTGGGGATTCCCCACCAATTCCTGTGGTACATGCATGTCTTTCAAGCCTTGAGCGAAGACCTCCCATCGTCTTCGTCTTCGACCCACTGTGGAGCTGTGGGTGGTAGCCCTGGTAATGGCGGCTGTTGGAGCGGTGCTGAGGCCGGCGGTGTGTCGCGTGGTGGTGGTGGTGATGGTGGTGGTGGTGGTGCTGCGGTAGAGAGGGTTTTGTATTGGTCCATGAACGTCATGTACGAAGCGTCTCATTGTATCGTTGTACTTTCTCACTGTCGCTTAATCCCGGTCTTTGTAAGATCTGTTGCATGTCTTCATCGAGGGTGTTTATAGTCTTCACCGTAGGTGGGACAGGGCAGGGCGATTGGAGGTTTTGAAGGAACCGTGTTTCGACGAGGACCATTTTTTACGTGTGGTTCATTGTCGGTCGAAGAGTACACCCAATACTGGACCCAACACGGAAGCGGCCAACGGTGCTAAGATGGCCCCGAGAAAGCCGCCTTTCTGTATCACCTTTCTCTTTTGTGTTTGAGAGACTCGCTCCTGGACTAGGGTTAGGAGACCTGTCTTATGCTTGGTCAACTTGGTCTTCTGAGCCGGAGTCGGTGGTGCGTTGCCTTTTAACAGGTTGTACCCGATCTCGCACAGACAGCGTACAAGGTCAGGGTCCGCACCGCGTACAATGGTTCGGACCAACTCGGGTGGGGCCGTCTTCAATACACGAAGCATCGGAGCGTGCTTCCGTACTCGCGCAGACATCATGAACAACAAATGCTAGAACTCACAACTCTGCTCTTTTTATCTACCTCAGAGAACAGAGACAAAGTCAACCATGCTGTGGTATTAATTCTTTTTATTATCCCCATCATCAAACACACACTCCTGCTGAGGGAGCCACTGTGGGTGTGTCTACATTATTTTTGCATGTACACGTGGTGGATCTCTCCGGGAAAGATGCCGGTCCGTAGTCGAAGGTGGTCGGGGGTGGCTTGCTTGAGGTCGAAGAGCATATACCCGTGCTGAGGGGTTGTCGCATCTTTGAAAGCTTCCAACGCAAACGGTGTGCGGCCGGGATACATCTGTCTCGCCAGGTACAGCAGTTGAGTGGTATCTCTCGGGTTTTTGAAGACCACCAGGTAGTGGGCACTTAAGCTGATGTTCCTATGTTCTTTGTTTTTACTGAACAGATTCTGCACAATGTAGATGATGCTGAGCCGTCGATGATGGCTGCCTTTGGTAAAGAGTTGGGTGACCCGCGCATCCGTCTCCGCCATGAGATCATCTAGAACCACCAAGGTGTCGGGTTCCAAATCGGCCATGGTGGGTAGGCCTTCCATGAAAGTGATGTGGGGCATTGCTGCATACGCTGCCTGCCATTCTCCGTAACACCGCACGACTCGGGCAATGGATGGGGTGATCATGCTGTCGGCGTGTTGAAGGAGCTTCCTGACGAAGTGCGTTTTGCCGGAGCCCGTCGGTCCTGCGATGACGCAAGTGAAGTGATGCTGCCACCGAGGGCCCGTGGTTCGAGCTGTATGCGCTGTCATGGTAACCCGCTCTTGTAAATTTGGTACGAGTGAACTGGAGTGGTGGTGGTGGGTACAACGTCGCTCGTCGTTGTCTGTTCATCGTGAGTGATGATGGTGGTCGGTTTAACGTCGGTCGTCGTTGTCTGTTCACTGTGAGGGATGAAATCCCGTGGGTTTTCAGACGTAGTGGGTGTTCTTGGTGTAGGTGTGGGCTGTATACTTGGTGTGGAGCTCGATGTGGCTTGTACACGGGGTGTGGTGGTGGTGATGACTGGGCTCGATACAGGGTTGACTGGTGCTATCTGTAGACTGGTTTGACTGGTGGCTGGTGTTCTAAGTTGGTTGAGTAGCGTGCTCACATAGGCTACGTCGTAAAACACACCTCCGTACAACACACTCAGCAGGGTTAGCACTATCACCACAAAGCCCTCTTGCGCTTTGCGCGTTTTGGGAGACGCTGTGTTCAGAGGCAGCTGCTGTTTGTCCATATCACTGTGGTCGAACGTGGAATAATGAAGGATGACGGCAGTGGTGTCTGGCTTTATAGTCGTTTCACCTGGTTGGCAGCGACCCAGGAATTGAAGGAACTGGGCCAGCCTTGTCATTTGACGAAATGAAAAACAGTTTGCCACGTCGACGTTCCGTTTTCAAAATCTGCTCCACCGTGTAGTAGTCTTGCTGTGTTTTTACGACAGGCTGTAATTTCGTCTCGTAAAACGTCCCTAGCAACGGTTCCCCTTGAAGATCTTCCAGTTCATAGACTCGCTGCTGTCGGGGTAGGCGCCGTTTAATCAGGAAGTGTTCATCGCTCCAGTTGGGCAAGTAACTTTTCTCGAACTTGCCCTTGACTTTACTGATCCGTACAGGGTCCCCGACCTTGTACACCGCCTTCGGCGTTCGCTGCGATTGCCTGGGATACAAGACACGCCGGACTTGGGCTTCATTGCGTTGGGTCACGGTAATGGGGGCTCTCTCTATACTCCGATGATAGGCTCGATTGTAACCACTCACAAGTTTCGGGAGAACATCGATGTACCGCCTTGTATTCTTATAGGTGAAATATTTATACATGCGGCCTTTGAATGTCCTGTTGAACCTTTCCACCACGGAAACCTTGGTCTCGTTGAAGAAAAACACCTTCTGGGCATTCTGGGAAACTGTTGGAACGGTCTGTTGAGGAATTCCGTGCCTTCGTCGGTTTGCAAATACATGGGTTTGCGCCCGGTCTTGAACGCCGCTACGAGATTCGCCCCCGTTTTCGTCCGGATGGGTACCACCCACGCATAATTCGATAGGATATCGATGCACGTCAAGATATACCGATTTCCATCGTTGTGTTTGGCAAAGGCGCTCATATCGACCAAATCCGCTTGCCATGGGGCATCTAGTCCTCCCACGATGACCCGTTTCCGTAGAAAATGGTGGCGGGCAGCTCGATGTAAGGTATAGGTGTCTTGTTTTCTTAACCAATCTCGGACTTGGGCACGTTGTATCCCCTGTGGTTTGGCTGCTCGATAGAGAGCCGTCAATGCACTATAGGCCGCCGGACTGTCGGGACTGTAGTATAAGTTATCCAACACCTTCTCCCAGCTCTTCATTGTGACAAATGATGATGGACCCTGGCGCTAGCGTTTATTTATAACGGGTATATCTTGGGCCGGAGTTTCTTTCTGATTTTCTTCGTTGGCTTCTGCCAGCACAGTGTCCATGGTAAATGACCAGTCCAACTCGTCTGATGACCGCTTGATAAGCACTTGATCCACATCTACCACGGCATCTTCCAATGCAGACTATAGATCAGGGTGAAGGGTAAAATGCACTGTACCCCCATCTAGCCGAGCCAATTGAGCACAGAAAGGGCCGCGTCGGATGTACACATCGTGACACAAGTGGATGAGGTCACCGTCCAGTTCACCAGACAAGACCCGTTTGAATTTGGTCCAGCCCTGGGACAGACGAATGTGGGCCGGGCACGGTTGTGTAGGGTCTGCATCACAGGTATCTCCCACCTCCTCCATGATATCGACCTTATCCGCATAAACGTGCAGGAAAACCTCGGGGGTCAAGCTAAGATACGCTAGTATTATATGCTCCGTCATGGTCAGTACGTGAATGATACCAGATTTGACTGTCTCTCGTATTTATAGGGAGAACCCCGTGAGATCAAAGGATCGGGTGGTCATGTCACTGAGTCTAGCCGGGTAATCAATGGCATCGTCGTCTGCCTCCGCTTCATTGCTAGAAATTTGTTCATTGGGTTCTGCCGCCGCTTCTCTCAGGGCACGAGCCCACTACAACTCGTCTGATGATCGCTCGTCCGGTATAAACAGCTGGTCCACAATAGGCACCACTTTCTCGAAGGCTGTCCACAGATCGGGGTCTAGGGTGAAGCCTCGCGTAGGGTCTTGGTAACGGCCCAGGCGTGGGAAGAAGGGTCCACAGTATAAGTAGATGGCTATGTGGATGAGGTTTCCGTCGAGCTCACCACTCAACACCCGTTTAAATTTGGTCCAGCCGTCAGGGTGTAGCGTAACCGTATTCGATACGGTCTCAGCGCGCGACCAGAAAACATCTCCACGGTCTTCCACGAGGATGACTCTATCTTCATAGACGTGTAACCCCACCCGGGGTGTAAGGGGAAGGATGGCTCGTAGAACTGGTGACATGGTTCACCCAACGACGAACGATGACTGACACACCCTCTGACTGTCTCTCGTATTTATGGTCAGGTCCCTCGGTGACATGGTTGACCCAATGACCAACGGTGAATGACGCACACTGTGTCTGACCCTCGTATTTATGTTGAGGTCCCACTGTCAATGCCACAGCGTCAGGGTCAATAGGGCACAGACCATTACTAGACCAACCAGCCGTCGCTGGTTGCGGCGTGAGCGCTCGTGGTCCATAGCCCGAGCATCAAGGACGGCTGTCATAGTCCAGTAGTGGTGAGTGATGGCACACCTCTCCATCGAGTGCACTTTGTCGAGGACCGCTTCTGTGATCTCTTTCAGGATCTGGCGTCGCCCCTCGTTGTCGTCGCCATCTGCAAACATGAACCGAGCCACTGCTCGGTAACCCGTGAGTGAATTAACCACGGTCGCATGCCGTACAATGCGAGTCGCATAGGGATGGGTGTCCGTCATGGCTCTGCAACCGTAGGAATGGGGGTGTGGGATTCAGAGGGACGTGTTTTATAGACCATGTCACACATGCGCGTCTATGCTTGGCTCTACGGGTGTAGTCCGTGATACGTACTATTCTGATTGGTTAGTCCAAAAAAGAGAGCAACAACAACAAAGATTACAGGTCAATCCTCTTATTATGCGTGAATCGGGCGTGACCTGGATAGGAAACATGATAGCAATGCATGTACTGACCTGTCTGTGGGTTTTTTCTATGTATGAGGGTCTGGGTGAATGAGGCGTGACCTGGGAACATGATAGGAATGCATTACTGACCTGTCTGTGGGGGTTTTCCACAATTTCGCTCATCTCCGTGTCTTTTCGGTGACGTCCGTGTCTTTTCGATAACATCCGTGTGTTTTCGGTGACGTCCGTATTTTTCGCTGACGTCCGCGCCTGCATCCGGGTACTTCTAGGTAGGTGTATAAAGTGGGAATGTTGAGGGCATTGCTGCATTCATTGGCCTGCTTGACCTGACCAGCCGAAACCTGCCTGACCAGCCTGAGCCAACAGTCATGGAGTCATCTCACCGAGCTAAGCTTCCACGGCACCGTATTCGCCTCGTTGTTGAGATGCAGCATGTGCCCGATATAAGTGATTTGTTTATGGTGGAAAACATAATCCTTAAACACGGTGTGGAAGATCTCATGGTGGAGAAGACCTATCTGGCCCGAAACAGCACCAAGATGTTCACTTGCACAACTTGCCAGAAGCAGTTTACTCGCCTGGAAGATTTGCGACGGCACGAGTCCTCCATCCACAACGGCGCACGGTATACTTGTATAACCTGAACACGGTCATTTAATCGGGAGGATCATTTACTGCGCCACGGACGCTCATTCCACGCGGGGACGACGGAACAACGTAATGAATGTGGTCAACTCTTCAAACGACCCAGTCAGTTAAGACGGCATCAGCGTTTGATTCATACCCCGTCTCTACGGTTTGGGCGACAACTTCCCACTAAAGAGGCACCCAGGAGAGTGAGACCCAGTGAAGATGAGCCCGGGGATACGAATGCCTCTGGTGATGCGATCACGGAGAGCCCGCCTATACCCACAGTTCAGAAAAGCCTAGATATCCAGCCAGTCCCTAGCATTACTGTTGCCAGTCATACGCCTGACGACATCGTACATTTTCTGGAAGATGCAGTGGATATTCCTAGCAGGACGCCCATCCAGTGAATGACATCTATCGGCGCCAATGGCCCATGATACGGCACATTTTCCACCGTGATCGCCCCATTCCAGAGATATCTACAATTTCCCATTGACCGACCTCACCCGTCTACGCAGCTACGTGGAAGCCATGCTCAAGGATCAAGCTACGGTCTTCAGATTGAATGTCGCTTTCGGGTACATCTTACGTCACAAAGAGACGGACCAGTTACGGTATTATTATGCCAGTAATAACAGCCATGTGTTTGATCAACCGTTCACCATCATTAACCGGGCGTCGCTAGAGACGATGCTGGAGAAACTGGACACCGTGGATCCCTTGAGATGGGCACATCGTAAACGCCCCAACACACAATGGGTCGTAGAGAGGGTCACCAATGCTACGTTCTTCGTTACCAAGCTGACCGACCACCCCCATCGGCTGAATGCGTCACCCTTGCACTGATGAATAGCATAACATGCCGTATATACTCTCTATGTCTACATGCTGATCGTTGACTTGAGCTCTGTAAACATTAAATGTGACGGTGCGTTAAATAATAAAACATGATGTTTGATATTTCAATTTTGTTTTGCTGTGAACATACGGAAAACCCGAGCGCGCACGCTGCGGCTGGGGCGTGCCGGGCCGGGGAAAACTTGGATGTTGAAAATCCGGACCCTACGTCTACGGGAAAATTGAAACTCTTCTGTATTCGGAGGTAGTTTTAGTGAAACCGGAAGTGACGTCTGTGCGAACAACCCACACCACCACAACCATGGACCCATAGTGGTGGGTCAAACACACTCCCACGCATCCACAAATGCCTGCTTTCTATATTACGGCCAGACTGCGCATGCGCAGACTATACGGACGAACCATGAGTCCAGTCGGATGCTCCTCCACGAGAGCTTCAAAATAAGACCTCAGACGACTCCATTGGACCCATAGTGACCTATGTCGGCGCCAAAATGTCTATTTCTATACACTTGGTCCACTGCGCATGCGTAGAATGATGTCAGTTTTACGTCACCTCCACCCAGTCGGATGCTCCTTCACATATGCTTCACATTGATATCTCACTCGACTCCATCGGACCATTATGGGCCTACCTAAACCCCAAAACGTCTATCTCCATACCCTTTTCCCATAATTCCCTGTCTGCGCATGCGCAGAATGGAAACGACACACTAGTCCAGGCGCATGTTCCCTC
This sequence comes from Hanleya hanleyi, assembly GCA_036873755.1. NCBI lineage: Eukaryota > Metazoa > Mollusca > Polyplacophora > Lepidopleurida > Hanleyidae > Hanleya > Hanleya hanleyi. Next base: position 57,550 of record JAVTVY010016305.1, read on the forward strand.
ACGAGAACTTCAAAATAAGATCTTATACGACACCATCGGCCAATTAGGGGCTCCCCTAGATCCCAACACGCCTATTTCCATACACTTTTCCCACAATTTCCTGTCTGCGCATGCGAAAACGAACGACACACTAGTCCAGGCGGATGCTCCTTCACGAATGCTTCACATTGATACCTCATACGACTCCATAGGGCCACTAGTGGCCCACCTAGACCCCAGCACGTCTATTTCCATACCCTTTGTCCACCGCACAATTCCCTGTCTGCGCATGAGCAGAATGTTGACAACGGGCGAAACACTAGTCCAGGTGGATGCTCCCTCACGAATGTTTCACATTGATACCTCATACGAGTCCATAGGGCCACTAGTGTCCCACCTAGACCCCAACACGTCTATTTCCATAATCTTTGTCCACCGCGCATGCGCAGAATGACGATATTTCAACCCCACACCCAGGCCATCAGATGCCCCTTCACGAATGCTTCACTTTGATACCTCACTCGACCCAATCGGTCTACTAGCGGTCCCTACAGATTGCCGAACACTCTCACGAAAACCCACGGTTTTGGGACTACTTTCGGTCCGCGGAGGCAGACCGCATCACCGCCAGACCGCATCACCGCGGAGAAATACATGCTCCCAAGGTGACGCCCCATTCCCCCAGACCGGAAGTGACGTCATACCTGCGCACAACACTCCTGCGCACACCGCCCCAATACCGCCCCATTTTTTTTCTCGCGCATGCGCAGTGAGGCGCCATTAACTCGAAAATGGTAGAGTATACTACTAGCATGGAACGGTATTGCACTCGTTCAGGCCGCAATTTATACCCTTTCAATGACTTTCATTAAAGATGGGCGGATTTCAAGGATGTTTATAACCTTTAGAGGACTATATGTAAGAACTTTTGAGGATGTTTATGAACTTACGAAGGATTTTGGTGGACTTTCGATGACTTTCAAGGATTTTGGAGGATTTTAATGACTTCAACGGACTGACGACGAGGCATTTTCAGGGGCTTGTAAGGGTAATTGAGGACTCTATGGATTTTGGGACTGATATGGTTTTGTGAGGACTTGCATGAACTTTTACGAGGAATTACCATGGATTTTTAGGACTTAACATGGACTTTCGAGAACTTTCATAGACTTGTGATGGCTTTTTCATTGACTTTGATGGATGTTTATGGACTTACGAAGGATTTAGGCGTACTTTCGATGATGTTTAAGGATTTCATAGATTTTGAGGCATTTTTCATGGCCATGTTTAGGAATTCGATGAGGTCTAGGGACTCTTGAGAGATTTGGGAAATTCATAGAATTTCGAGGATTTACAGGAACTTTTTACGAAGAATTACGATGGAATGTCGAGGACTTTCGTAGAATTCTTAGGATTTTTCCTGGACTTTGATGGATGTTTATGGACTTACGAAGGATTTTGGCGGACTTTCGAGAGCTTCCAAGGATTTTTGATGATTTTAATGATTTCAAGGCACCTACGACGAGGTATTATCATGGGCTTGTAAAGGTTTGGTGGATTTTGGGACCGTGTATGACTTCCATAAATATTTGAGATATTTGAGATAGTGTTACTGTTGTTTCGGTGAGGCCGAAAGAGAGAAGAACACAACTTCGGTTGTTAAAGTTCAAAGTATATATTTATTATATTTTTTATCATTTAGAAAGTGATCGTATAACAGTATTTTCGTTATTTTGGGATAACACTATCTTAGAATAGCACTAGAATTTGTGCTATTCTAAGATAGTGTTATCCCTAAATAACGAAAATACTATTATATATTTATTTATACAAATTAATTTAGTAAGAAGAGTTTCAAAACGAATATACAAAATGGGCATAGCGATAATTCTAGTACCCATAAGTCAATTTGATTGCAATAAACCTGTGAATGGACTGAGTTTATATCAATAACAAACGTAACGGTACGCCCTAGTTGAGTCAACTAGTCAAAAGGATTTTCTGGCTGCCTCGTGTATTCGCGCGGCAAAAGTCGGTTTATTAAGAATTTACGCATCTCAACGGCAGATTCTTCCGATTTATCGTTTGATAAGTCGTCTTCCTCACGCACCCGTTTCTTAGTCGCCATTAATTTCTGATGAATCGGGTGCTTCTGTAGTTTTCTTCATAGCCTTAAATTATGTAAGTAAATATTTCGGAAACTTGCCTGTATTCTGGGTAAATGCTTGTCATATGCCATCTGCTGTGCAATTGGTTGCTTCATTCCGTCTTCTTCGTAAACTCCCGCAAGGTGATTTATATCAGATTCAAGATCAACAATCGCTTTTTCTGCGAAGAGATTCCACAAGCAATCCTCATCACCATGTTCATTCTCATCATCATCATCGTTATCATAATCTTGATCATCATCTTTATCACCATCTTCATCATCATCATCCGTTACTTCACCGTCGTTATCATCGCCTACATTGCACTAATCATCATCATCATCATCATCAACGGCGTCAGTATCACTTGGATCACCATGATAGCCGAAAGTTTGACCTGAAGTACATTCAGTACTACCAGAACTGGAAAATTTATAGACATTACCTCCGCCCACTTGGCAATACGTCTCAAGGTTACTCGAAGTTCTCAGGGTTGATGTGTTATTAAGATTATCGCTATCGACGCATGGACAAATTCTGGTTTTCTGATGTTTTAACATGTTGGATCGATTGGCGAACTCACGAGAGCATCCATCGCATTTAGAACTCATGTCTGTTTTAGAACGACCGTACCACACTTGTCTCACGAATTTGCCAAAGATGAATGATAGACTTAAACATCGACATTCGGCTAAAGTGAAATGACTATTAGCCGACAGGGGGCGTCGTTTCATACGTCATCTGAGGTATTATCATGGACTTGTAACGGTTTGGTGGATTTTGGGACCGTTTATGACTTCCATAAATATTTGAGATATTTATATAATTAGCCGACAGGTAGCGTCGTGTTATACGTCATCTGAGTTGGCATCGGCGGAAGTGACATCATCGCCTGAAGTGACCCCTCAGAAGTCTATGAATGTCCTCGAAAGTCCTCACAAAACCATGAAAGCTCCAAAATCCATACAGAATTTTGATGAGGAATTCTCATTGACTTTTCGTGGCTTGTCATGGACTTTCGAGGACTTTCATTTAGATTTCTGAGGGATCAATTCAGGCGATGATGTCACTTCCGCCGATACCAACTCAGATGACGTATAACACGACGCTACCTGTCGGCTAATTATATATATATCTCAAATATTTATGAAAGTCATAAACGGTCCCAAAATCCACCAAACCGTTACAAGTCCATGATAATACCTCGTCGTAAGTGCCTTGAAATCATTAAAATCATCAAAAATCCTTGGAAGTCCTCGAAAGTCCTCGAAAGTCCGCCAAAATCATTCGTAACTCCATAAACATCCATCATCAGAAGTCTACGAATGTCCATCGTCATTTCTCGTAAAAAGATCCTGTAAATCATCGAAAGGCTATGAAAGTCTACAAAAATTCTCTCAAAAGTCCCTAGACATATTTATATGAAACTTCCAAACTAAAACCTCATCAAATTCCTAAAAATGGCCATGAAAAATGCCTCAAAACCCATGAAATCCTTAAACATCATCGAAAGTACGCCAAAATCTTTCGTAAGTCCATAAACATCCATCAAAGTCAATGAAAAACCCCTCACAAGTCTATGAAAGTCCTCGAAAGTCCATGTTAAGTCCTAAAAATCCATGGTAATTCCTCGTAAAAGTTCATGCAAGTCCTCACAAAACCATATCAGTCCCAAAATTCATAGAGTCCTCAATTACCTTTAGAAGTCCCCGAAAATGCCTCGTCGTATTAAAGTCCCTTGAAGTCATTAAAATCCTCAAAAATCCTTGGAAGTCATCGAATGTCCACCAAAATCCTTCGTACGTTCATAAACATCCTCAAAAGTTCTTACATATAGTCCTCAAAGGTTATAAACATCCTTGAAATCCGTTCAACTTTAATGAAAGTCGTTGAAAGGCTATAAATTGTGCAATACTGTCCAGGGCACTGAACAATGACATTTTTATTATACAGGTCATCGGTATTTGTCACTGATTTTCTATTCATGTTTGAATCAATAGATTTATTAGATAAAACAACAAATTATATATTCAACTATAACAATAATTTGCTTTAAAGCCTGTAAATTCCTAATAAGTATGGTGAAACACTGTTTTGACTGAGCGAGGCATTTGATTGGAACAAAGGACTTATCTGTATGTCAATGGCATATATTGAAGCTGATCTGCGTACTGTACTACAGGACAAGCCAGAGTTTATTTCAAGCGAATTATTTAATTATGAAATTCACTCCAGTCGCTGTAATTTTACCTCACTCGCAAAAAAGCTCACACAACGATCACACATAAACGATGCCATAGCTCATGAGTAATGATTGCTTCACTAAATCGATTTGTAACTGAAAAGGTAGCGATAGATCTAGAAATATATAGTAGTTTGTCTCATCTAATTTAAAACAGAAAAAATAAAAATGAATGAAACGTACTAATAAAATTCAAACACAACAACGCAGGTGATAAAGATCAACCTAGCGGTCTATTGTACGTGACTTAATTAACCACTTCGACTAATACCAGCTATTATTTAAGAAATAAAGATCGAGGAAGAGGTTTCAAATTTCCCAGATAAACACCAGTTGGCACGAGTTCAGCAGTTTATACCGGAGGCCGCAGGCCGAGGGTCTAAACTGCTGGACGAGTGCCAACTGATGTTTATCTCGGAAATTTGAAACCGATTTCCGAGGACTTTATTTCGATTCGGACATGCACAATCGAATATTTATTACGAAATTCTATTAAATTGCTAAATATGTTGGTGTATGGCTTCCACATTGATCAAAACAATTTTTGAATGGGGCGTCACATCCCAGCTGGATCAATGCGAACATTGTTGCAAACTGCGGGAAAGTATACATTTCTCGCGCGCTCACTATAGTTATCCCCGCCAGCCGACAACGTCACAGCGCTGCAGGTGTTCCCCGGTGTCGGTACAATGCTATAACATTGAGACGGACTGGAGGTATGTTCGTATGTTCGAATAATCATTAAGGGCAAACCTAAGAAGATTGAAAATTACTGATCGAAATGATAGTCATAGGCAGTGTTTGCCAAATATCTCCAAAATGGCTACAAGGATTTGGATGAAAATTTCGCATACATTGGTTCAGATTGTTGTGGTTATTCCAATGCAATTAGAAACCAAATATATTACTATTTCACAAAGAAATCACTCTTGCAACTTACCGCATTGAACTGTAAGGCTGCCAGGGTGCATTACTTGGATATGAATTTAAAAACGCCCAATAAACTTCCTTTAAATCAACCACAATTAGATCCCACACAGATAATAGCAAAAGGAATTGAGAATGGCTTCAAAATTGAAAATTTACAAACAGGAAATGAGCACAGGATTTAAATGTTGCACTGCCATTTTCTGCAAGTACTTCTTTTACAGAGGAATTGAATATTCAGTTGGTAAATTTAACCCTTGATTACGAATTCAGCAGACATAGAACCATATTACACGAGTATACACGACGAATATTTGGGGGTTAATCTACATGTGTATGTATACAGTATACTCCCCCCGTTTTACATAAGAATGGAGCACATGGTCATTGAGTTATGACCTGCTACAAGGTAAACATGCGTTGCGTAGAGTTCTGACCTGTTCTGACATATTTATTCGTGCTCAAAGAAGAGTATTGCACTTAACTATCATATTACCAACTATATACAAGCATGATTATTGCCTATACAAACAGTTTTTGGACAGATACAAACCACAATTGATGGGTCGCTTTCCTCCATGTGTTGTTGTTGTGTTGGAGGATTCCACACTTACGCCACACTATCGTCCGCCAGCAATTCGTATCTGATCGAGTATATGAATAAAAATGCCCAGCAAAATAGTACTACAGGTATCAGATACTAAAAATGCAAAAAGAATTATTGCGCAAGTAAGAAACGACTAGTGTCCTATAGAATGTATTTACTAAATCCATTTACAAAAATTGACAAAAATAACTTGGAGTGCACGATGCATGGTGACGTCATGGTTCGCTGATTTCCGCAGGAATCGTCGGAAAACCCCGAATGCCATTTAACTCCCAACAACTGAGGCAAACCACCCAGATATATAGTCCCTTCACTAAAGGATAATTATTAATCAATAGACGATTTAATTGATATTATGACAATCCATTAATACATACTAAGGGAACATGTAAGGATTCGTTACACTTCGGGATGTTGAATGAATGTTAGATTTCCGGCGCATGTTTAGGCAGACAAGGTGCTTGACCCAGCCAGTTTGTGACGATGAAAATGGCGGGGCGGAGCCTTTTGAAAAGAACGTAAAAATACACATGGAAAGAGGTTAATAATCCAACATTTGCTTCATTGTGTCTCCCTTGGCAGGTAGTATTTCACTTGATATAAGTGACGATCTTGCTCTGTGTCCAGTTGTCAAGGACGGTAATATCATAATTTTTATTCTGTATTATTAGTAATATTGTAAACAATACAGCGAATATTACCTACCCATAATTCCAAGCGACAAGTAAAGTGAAGAAGATGCCATGGCGGATCATTTGTCACTCATTTCCTGCTTGCAAATTTTCAATTTTGAAGCCATTCTCAATTCCTTTCCCAATTATCCGTGTGGGATCTTCTTGTGATTGATTTAAAGGAAGTTTATTGGGCGTTTTTAAATTTCTATCCAAGTAATGCACCCTGGCATCCTTACAGTTCAATGCGGTAAGTTGCAAGAGTGATTTCTTGGTGAAATAGGAATATATTTGATTTCTAATTGCATTGGAATAACCACAACAATCTGAACCAATGTATGCGAAATTTTCATCCAAATCCTTGTAGCCATTTTGGAGATATTTGGCAAACACTGCCTATGACTATCATTTTGATCAGTAATTTTCAATCTTCTTAGGTTTGCCCTTAAATAA
>JAVTVY010016306.1:0-61411 GCA_036873755.1 Hanleya hanleyi
ATTTCCTTTTTCTGGCGGAAACAACACAACAATTTCAAACAATCGGCTAAAATATAATTTGTGAGGGAAATGACGCCACTCTGACGTTATCAGATCAGCATTTGCAATTTTATTACAGTTCATGTTAGAGCTGGATAGAGTATTGACGTGTCAGCTTCATAGACTATGGGAAAGCGAAATTATTCAGGGTGGTGGGGCGTTTAAGGAATTATTCGAATATTTTGATACAATGACGTAATGATGACATATAGTGGCCTCCCACCCATCAATTTGCTTTTGGCAGTATTTTCGGAATACACTATCTTAGTATTGCACAGATTCTAGTGCAGAAAATTGGTCAAGTCCCAAGCGGGATTCGAACCAGCGACCCCCAGATTAAGGCATCTAAACTACCCGGCCAACGGGCTAGCCACAAGGTGACTTGGGGGACGCTGGTTCGAATCCCGCTCGGGACTTGACTAATTGTCTGCACTAGAATCTGTGCTACACTAAGATAGTGTAATCCCAAAATAACGAAAATACTGTGATACGATCACTTTCTAAATTACTATATCTTCCTAATTTGTTTTGGAACTAAAGAATTTCTGAAAGTATTAACCAATAGTTTTCGCGATGCTTGGTCCGATGATTATTCCACTTTGTCCGGTGATCATTCTCAATTATTTAGATACCATACTGGGCCTCAGCCACGAGACATTGAAGCTTCGAGCAGAATAGAGGCTTACACAAGTACAAATAGCTACACAAGATAAAGGAAGCAATAATTGAATTACAAACGTTGAAGTATTTCCCAGGTCTTTACAGACGTCTGCATGTTTCATTGTAACAGGGTTAAAATGCAAGGTCACGACATCCGAAGTTGAATCAAATCGCTTCTGTCAATGGTAAATGATATTCAAATGATAACGAATGTCTCAAGCAACCAATTTGATAATAATTAAACATCCAATATGTAATGTCAATCCTCAAAATATCTCTCTCAACTCACTGACATAATACATTACCATACATAAAACTTCCAAATCTTAATTTTCTTTGGTAGACAGAACATTCAGTAGACAAAAAAAGAGCAGATTTGTCCAGTCTACAACAAACACATATTCTCTTCAGTATCCTCAGATCGAGCGCATACCCAGTATCGCGAGCTGAATATAAAGGCTGTATCAAGTATTCACCTGTTATAACAGTGCACGTTTATCTTCTTCATTCATACCTATTGCTTTTGTCCATTCTGCGTCGTAGTAATCTGTGTTAAAATTCAAGTTTGCACATGTATGTGTTTCCAGCCAATTGTCTTTTTATCAGTTTTAACAATTATTTTATGGAGAAAAGCAGGTCTTATTATCCCCTGGGCACCTTGCCTGTTGAATCTGGTTATTTTTTGGCCTTCATTTCCTTCGAGGCGAACAAGTGCATCGCGAGATATTAACGTACATGTCGGTTCGGACACAAGGTAGTCAGAAAATATACGATACAAACATATACACAGGGTCCCTGTGATGGTTGTCGCAATGGAAGCTTTCACATTTGTCTTTCACATGATTGATTTGTTTGCATACAATACGTCGTATACAACAAATTCACAACTAAACAGATGGCAACAACAGCGGTTATCGATAGAAGCAATACCCAAACCGAGAGAAAACATATATTGCCGTAACAGAATATATCCGTCGAATTCTGCTGGAATTTAGCATGATCGTACATAACGCCTATTATGCTTTGTATTGTTATATTTAGGAATGGTTGCGCTGTAACAAACAGCCCTGTTATCACCCCAATATGCTGTGTGCCGAATTTTGATGAGAGCATCACTGCTGATATCAAATTTGGGCCACCCATACCAAACCCACATAGAATGCAAACAAGATAAACTGTGAATCTGTTCACATCTATAATCGCTATTACCATCGCAGCGATGAAAGTCAAAAGACAAAAGAACAGTAGTGCAAACCCAGTATTTTTCGAAGGAAATCTGTCATATATGGCACCGAACGAAATCCTATCCAAAATGAGTATTACTGTCAACACATAAACTAGGTGTAGAGGTTGTTGTAAGTTTGTTGTTTTTGCAATAATGGTTATGTTATTCATGATGGCAAGTTCCATGGCGAAGAAAGTTACAAACGGCCAAAACAGCAGGTGGAAATATAGAGATTGAAACATTTCTCTCAGAAACATCGTAGTTTTGGAATCGGATTCTTTCTCACTTCCTTGTGTGGGTATTTCATTATCGGTTCCTGGAACAATATTTGTTAGCGGCGCTTCCGCCTCTGTGTCTTCCGCTGCATAGGGCCTATGGAGTATAAAGCACGAGGGAAGCATAACCATGTTAATAATACATATTGTGAAGAAGAATGCGCCTAAATCGCGTGTAATTTGATACAGCCCAGCGAAGAAGGCCTTTCCAGCTGCTCCTGCTGCCATGTAAATCCCCACAACTTTTCCGATGTTCTTCTGGCCAAAATGACCACTACCGACAGCCACGAAGGTGTAATAGGCCATTTCGTTCCCTGCACCTTGGAAGAAATGATAGTTAAATTATAATGACTCCAAAATGAAAGACTGTACAATAGGCGGTCAGTGATACAAAAAAAGTTTAAAGTACATGTATTGATAAGAAATTTCCCAGGAGTTACACGAGAGAAACCTACTAATTCAATAAATAGCCACCCTGAGTCAGTTCAAATTGTTCTGCATTCTGACGCACAAATATATAAATAGATTTAAAAAAAAATTGTATAATGAACCATCTATGAGAAGGCGCATTCTGATGCAATGGTATATTACTAGTTTTATTATACAGCTATGTCCTTTGATCCAATCAAATCATTTAAATCGCACCACGTGTCCGTACAATACCCAAAGTCATATTGGATCCTAAAATGCCGTATTGAAGTCATATTGTACGTTTTTTAAGGGAGATAACTCTTATTGTTATGGCGCCAAAATGAAGCTACAAAAGTTAAAATCCTTCTATTTTCTCGCTCGATCATCTAAGAAACTTAAATATCATTATATATCTAAATTCAAAGTAACAGTACCCAGCCAGTCAAATTTGTCTCAAATGAACTTGAGAAAGTTGAGACTGATAATAGATTTACATGATATTTACAGAATTGCAGATTTGGAGTCTATTGCATTCTAGGAATTTACGGGTCCTGTAGTTGACTTTATTGTTATACATGGATATATTAATGTCATGTTGTTTTATTTAACAAAACAATATTGATTCAAACATAAATAAAAAATCAATAACAGATAATTCAGTTTAATATTCCGATGACCTGTATAATAAATAGGTCATAAAAGAGTGCTTTGTACAATATGGATTGTACAACACCAATCCATATTGTACAAAGCACCGTATAACAATCTAATACACCATCATCATATTTCGATATATTTCGATGGCAACAACGCACACTAGTAACAGGTGTACTTACTGACGATAAACTGGAACAAACACACTGAACCTGGACATCCCTTGAAGAATTCAGCCTTGACAACAGAGAGCCATAATAGAACGCTCCCAGGTACAACTGATATAAATATCAGAGTATACGACATCTTGTATCCAAACCAAGCAAACACTAATGGGCCGACAACAGACAAAGCCATTCCAGCGGTATTGGCAGAAGCCACAAGCTCCACTGAAAACATAATAAAATATAGAATTATGAAGACAGTTGCCCACATATTTATTTCCAAAAGACAAAGCAATCTGGCCATAGAAATTACACAAGAAATAGCCCTATGTTGGGTATCAAACGATAAGTGGTGGTCTTCAATTTTCACTTAAAGTTGAGCCCAAGCAACAAAAATTGTGGGGCGGTGACACAACTCCTTTTCACACAATTTTGACATGTATGTATAAGTGGTTATTCACATTACAATTCTATTCTGTTGTGCACGGGCTGTTTCTTGGTCGTTATAACCACTCTTACCGTTGCTAATAACGTGGGTGATACGAATAATATTACATTATGTTTGCCAATTCCCAGATTGTCTGCCACCAGTTTAAAAATAACTGTTATATGTACTTCCTGGACTGTATCAACATATCGGCATTATAATCAGAGCTAGAACTTTGACTTCATAGCATCATATTGTTGTCATTATGAACTACTTGGCACAATACTCTGTGGGCTCAAATGATAAAGAATAAGTCAAAAAAGCAAGTGTCAGGTTGGACCTTCAATATTCAGACGTCGTCCATAAAATAATTTCTGCGTCAACAATCGATATACCTATTTCGTTTGACATTTATCACCAATTCCAAATGTGTTTGAAATAAAAATACTAAAAACACGATTTATCTAAGTGCCTGATTAAGACTATGAGGTGTGTCATTTATAAATAAATCTTCAAGTCTTTTATACTGCTTATACTTGAATGAATTGTTGATGGTCAATGGTCTTGGCCTTGATAATTTGATTTGCTACCGTTTTGATCCAGCAAACCTTATTTTTAAAAATATTTTCCCCATATTTGGAACCGATGCTAATAGTCATATGTAAAATTTCTTCGATTATTGAGGCGAAAATTCCTTTGTGGGCGATGGATGAAGTCCACACGATTTGAACAAATTTGGCAGCATTACAGCAATTAGTATTGAAGATCTACCATATCTTGAATATGAATGAACTACATGATGGCTCTTTAAATTTGAACTCTTTATGTAAATCTTGCGGGGTTTTTGTATGAAGATGCAATGTACATTCAGATGATAAGATGGAACATTGGACTGTCACTCAGTTCGATGTTCTTGTTGGGAAATGGGCCATATTTAGTGGAAGACATTTACTTTTTGACAGATTTTTGTTTCCACTTGTTTGTCGTTTATATGATTTTGCGTATATGCTTTCATTCCTCTCATCTATCTTACAAGCGTCTGGTCCGCCATTCGTAATTCAGCCGTCATCCATCAAAGAATATCCGCATCCATAATCCAAAGACTTATCCATATACCATCATAAGCACCAAATTTAAAAGGGCAATCATAGGAAACATAAACACCATTTACAAACATAAACGTGGGGATTGCGTAGGGAAAGTGTGGGGTATTGGTGGGCGCGTGGGGTTCGTGTGGGGCGAAGCGTGGTTTGGAACTTTCCTCGTGGGGGTAACGTAGGATTTGTGTGGGGCAGCTGTCCACGGTCATGCAAATTTAGCATAAATATGGGGATTATGTAGGGCGGATGTGGGGATTATGACGGGTGAATAGGCGACAGTTCTGAGAATTCAAAGTTCGCGTGGGGATGATGTAGGGCATAACTCTATCTGCTACATATTCAAAGTGTAACGTGGGGTTGGTGTAGGGAAAATGAACTTCGGAGTTAATCGACTGAGTTGTTTGTAGGGATTAGGTGGGGTGGACTTTTTCCAGCGGTCGTAGACAAAGTCCAATGTAGGGAATGTTCCGGGCTGTGCTGAAAGTTTAAGTCCGGCGTGGGGATGATGTAGGGCAAAATGCTGGCCGTTTTCATAGCTTAACCCTACCTGGCCTGGAGGGGGGGGGGGAAATGCCCCCCCCCCTACCAAACTTTCTGCGCTATCTCCGGAACGGCAAAAAATGGAGAGCTGAAACTCCGTGACTTTATAGTCTATCATATTGGGGTCATTTTGAGCCTATTTGCATAACACCCCCGAGCAGAGGATCATGGGTAAATTCAAGATGGCGGCCACGTGGGGTCCCAGAAAAGTGATGTTTTTGTCATATTTCTTCAAAATTTCTGCATTTTCGAGATGAAAAGCACATCACATTAATATTTACTAATTTATCATGCAGTTTTTGCGGAGAAATTGCATAAATAAAAAATTCGGAAAATCTGACTGAAAAATCGAGCAAAAGATGCTGTTTTTGAAAATGACGTCATCACGGCGGCCATCTTGGATTTTTCACATTTTCTGGTAGAGCTTGACCCAAGGGTATAGTGTGGTAAGTTTCAGCTCACTAGCTCCGGGGGTAAGACAAATAATTAGGGGGGGGCCATTTCGGCTCCCCCAGGCCACAACAGGTCCCAAAAAGCCCAGGCCAGATAGGGTTAAGATAAACGTGGGGATTTTGTTGGGCAAGCATTCTTTCATGCATAATCTAAGACGATAGTGGGGTTGTAGTGGGGCGATATTTTATTTGCACATATAGTGTAAGATAAATGTGGGATCATGCAGGCAGACTGTGAACTCTGTTTTCTTAAAACAGTAAAGATTTTGGGCCAGTTTCAGTCAGTAGCGTCGAAAAGACGGATCCGCCACCCCACACAGTCAGAAAAAAGGTGATGGGCCATCACCTTTTTGGGGTGATGGGATCTGGTCATCACCCTTTTAGGGTGATGAGAAAAGGTGACGACAAAATCCATCACCGTAAAAGGGTGATGAGATCCAGTCATCACCCTTTTAGGGTGATGAGCGACGACTGGCCATCCTTGGTCATCACCCTAAAAAGGTTTTTAGGGTGAAGACAGATGAGTGATCAGACAAGATCATCACCTTTATAAACAGCTATATCCAAATAAATATTGGTTTCCTAAAATATATTTACCTCTACAAAATTTCTGTAATATATCAGTTTCATTATACTGCAAATTGGTATAAGTTATGATTTTACCCATATTAAAATGGATGGCTCGACAGACGTAATAGGTATAAAAAGATTACTTTTTCATTCACTTGCATTACTAATGGAAAATTGATTTACCCCTCACCAGAAAAATAAAGATTGACTTGGAAAGTCTATGTAATTATATATGTTAACGAATGAAGAGAAATGACGTCAGAACAGTTTTGAATGTTAGCGCAATTAAGTTCTTTTGGTGGAGACACAGTTGACTGCACATCTATACCGTTGTCTCTGATTGGGCGGAAGCTAATAGGCTGAGCGGCGATCGCTGGCAGACACATCGAGCATGCCAGTAAATTTTGACTGGATTTTCTCGGTACATTATTTATATATATATATATATTATGTAAGACCATCTAATTTACAGAATTTTGAACACCTTTTTACTTAATTCAGAAAGTATCTCCAGAATTTCCGGCTGCAACGCCTGAAATGGTTGTATGGTCAGAGTATTCAGGAGGAATCCCGCATTAATCTTAAGAGTAGGCCTACCCTGTCAAAATGCTGCTTCAGCTACATTATACTTTCTAGCCATCCAGTAATATGTAATTATTGTTGGGGAACACATTCATGAGTGCACATGCATTGTCATTATTACAAAATACACGAGGACACCTTGAACTTTGAAAATTACTGAATTAGGTCTCTAATAAAAAAAAACACGGTCGAAACCCCAGCCTCTGTCATATTGTACACTGATGTCGACATAGGGCGAGTTATCTCCCTTCGCTACATTGTGTGTGTGTGTGTCATTCGATTCAGTTGTAACATGGTCGACACATTGAGACGAGCAGAGAAAAACTCTACTAAATCAGCAGATTAAGAGTATAGCTGGTGCTTCGGAGACATAATTCTACTATAGGTAAGTGATTTGTCGATAAATAAATCAACTTTGGACGGATTTATCACTCAGTTAGCCAAAATGGATAAAACGAAGTTCGTGTTGGAAACTGGGGTCACATTGACCCTACAGCGATTTAGCAGGTGAGGAAATGTTGAAATTGATCCGATACCGGCCAAAAGTGATGATTCCGCCAAATTTGGGTGAATGACGTCATGAATTCTCACCCCAATTAGGCTGAATTAATCGTAACCCAAAGTGATCATTTTTTTACAATGATAAATATCTCAAATTATGAACGGGTCGTACTAAAAACTGCGCGGAACTGCGCGAAGCTGAATTGCAGCTGCGCGTGGATTATTTGATGGATTTTTCTTTATTTGCTGACGAGCAGAATAATAATATTAATAAAACGGACAACAAAATCCGCAAAATGCGGATGAAAAGCGGTCCGTAAACTACTATTTCAAACAAATATTAGTCTAAGGGCCATCATATTCGAAAATGTATTAATATACGGTAATATACGAAAATGCGAATGGACACGACAGAATTTCCACTGTCCCATGGTATATTTCAGCTGGCCGCGATACGTAGACATCTAAGAGAAGCTGCGTGGTGTGAAGCTGGATTTCCGCGCAGTTAAAATCTATACTAAATTTGCTTACGGACAGTTGAAATTCACACACATAAGGCTCAGTTCAAGAAAGCAAATCTCCGCAGAGTGAAACTCGAATTCCGCGCAGTTGAAATTTATACCAAGTTCACGTTCGGACAGATGAAATTCATGCACGCAAGCCTTTTGAAATTCATACACATCAGACTTAGTTCAATCTAAGAGAATTTGCGTGGTGTGAAGCTGGATTTTTGCGCAGTTAAAATTTATTTCAAATTTGCTTACTGACAGTTGAAATTCACACACATAAGACTCAGTTCAAAAAAGCAAATCTCCGCGGAGTGAAATTCGAATTCCGCGCAGTTGAAATTTATACCAAGTTCACGTTCGGACAGATGAAATTCATACACGCAAGCCGTTTGAAATTCATACACATCAGACTTAGTTCAATCTAAGAGAATCTGCGTGGTGTGAAGCTGGATTTACGTGCATTTAAACTTTATGCCAAATTTGCTTACGGGCTCGATTCCGCGCAGTTAATATTTATACTCTATTTACGTTCGGACAGATATAGACCTAATTCATACATATCAGACTCACTTCGAGCGAAGCGATTCTATGTGGAGTGAAACTCGATTTCCGCGCAGTTAAAATGTATACCCAATATATACGGACAGTGGTGATATACCAAATGTACATAAAAAAGCCTATAGTCAAGGACCATGGAACGATCTTGATGCTCAATTACGTCGCGCGCAGTTAATATTAGTCTCCGCGCAGTTCCGCGCAGTTTTTAGTAGGACCGTTATGAACTGACCACTTTTGGCGCTAAAATAGGGTCATGCTTTCTCCGATACCATAAAATTTATGACGTACATTTGCTTATCAATTGTGCAGGAAAGTGGAATATGTTGTTTTCTCGAAAAAATGATAAATCCGGTAGATACAACTTTCCCGTTTATAAGTTTTCGATAGAAAAACATATTTCGCTCACATTCATACATGTACCTTTTGCTGTTGTTGTTACCGTCATGTTCTGGTCGAAGTCGAGGCCACGAGGCTCAACTAATTGATCAATTTTTCTTTGAAATATTATATTCGGAAAGCAGCATAAGGGGAGGTAATCCTGTGGAGAGCTCATTTGGTAACGGAATTGAATTGAATTGAATTGTATTCTCTCAATCTTGCCCTCTCGCGTATTACTCATATTTTATGAACTATCGATTAATTTCGCCTGGTAGTTCCAAAACGAGGCAAACGAAGATGGCGCCAAACACGCTGTCGTATTGGAGAGCAGTTTGACTTTGAAAAAATACTATAAAATGGTAAGTAATCTGTATGCTTGTGTTTATTTTTGTTATTGGCAACATACTCCACCTTCCCACAAACTTCGCTGACAGGATAGAAATATGAATTTTACAGTTTTCCAGAGAGAAGATCCTGGACAAATGCGCTAAACATGATCATCTTTCAAAGTCGTGGTCTTTGGATGAACGGGAGGAAACACTTTGGGTTACGATTAATTCAGCCTATTGCGGTGAGGATTCATGACGTCATTCATCCAAATTGGGCGGTATCATTCCTTTTGGCCGAAATCAGGCCAATTTCAACATTTCCCCCACCTGTTTAGTCATTTCATGATTTCAGAGAGAATTTGCAATCGTGTTGAAGGTATAGGACTGGATATATTTTACAGGTTTTATGTTCAAAAAAAATTCAAGTCTTCAATGAACATAGAATATTGTTTACTTGGAAAACAAGTGGTCTTTCAATCAAGGTTGGTAAATGTACACTGTGATCCTGTGTGGTGACTTGTGTCCGCTATGCTAACAATAATTTGCTACAGAATGTATACTGCCCTGATTGAGTTTTATCTAATATAAATAATTGTGTTCGTATTTCAATGATCTATAGGAACAGGCAAATACTGGACCCCACTCATTGTGTGAATTGGTAACAGGATAATGGATTAGATTGGCTTGTGGACCTCATGTGAATACCAGTTATCCTCTCCTACAAGGAAAGGAAGTTACACCTGGAGGTGAGGAAATCTTATAATCACTGCATGTCTGAGATAAAACTGTGATATCCTGTTCATTTCTAAGAGGTGGGATGTCCCACCAGTTGTGGGGAAAGGGGTGCCAAACCAGTTATTTGTAGCTTATTTTGAAAAAAACCCCAAAACATCTAAAGTGATGTCCCCCAATTTTTTTTTTGTTATTTACCGGGCATGTTTCAGGGCCAGCCCCTTGACTTACTGTACATTAGGGGTTAAGAGTTTCAAAGTTGTTTCAAATATGTTCCCAGTAACAGATCCATATTGCCTTCTGATGAAATGTTTTATAATACTTTTTTTATTGTCTTTTAAGGTGGCTATGTATGGTAAAACAGGTCCCTGTTGGTACTGCAGTCTTCACGAATAGTGATGATGGAAAAAATCACAAGGTTGTATTTTCTGGAGAAACAGTATGGCAACAAACTTCTCCCAACCCAGACCAATGTAGACGCACCTCTCCCAGGCTTTGTGTCACAGGAACTGGCTGAGCGACATAGTGTAAGTTGAAGTAAATTATTCATATCTGTTAGGAGAACATGGAACACATCAGTTCCACATCGCCAAGGTTGGCGGCTGTCACCCCCCCCCCCCCCCCATCATGAAGGGGAATACAGAAATCACTTTTGTATTGCTGTACCGTGGATGATATCTCAGCTGCTATTTGATCGAAACATACATGAAGATGCTTAGTACCTTACTGATGTGCGTTGTCACATTCTTTTGCCTGTCATGACGATTCTCCCAGAGTTATGGCCCTTCAATATATGCTTATCCAGTCCATATCCTGGTTACTAATGACAGGACAAGTTTGAAACTTACATTGAAGAGTACCAGTATGCTGTGAATGTACACTGCCAGGTTCTATTTACTTCTCCTTTCAATGATCTCCCACCGAGTTATGAGTCTTTAGCGACAACATGTAAACTGCTGCATTGTTGTCTGGACTGTATCTTCCTTATTAGTTGGTCAAGGAGTCTTAACTTACACGAAGATGCTCAGATATCATTCAACTGTTCCATAGAAAGTTGGAAAACATCATTGATATACCAGGAAACTTTAATTTATGCAAAATCATGAGTGATACATATCGCTGATACCATACCATTCAACTGTTCGATACAAATGTTGGGATACATCATTGATGAATCAAGAGACTTTCAAATCGGGCAGAAGCCTTGGTGGCCATCTTTAATCATGTAAATCATTAATGATACCTACTATTCAACTGTTCAATACGAAAGTTCTCGTTACCAGCATGCCGTGAGAATGATAATTCCTAGGCAAGCTTAACTTGCATCACACATGCATAGGGCCAGGGCCATAGAAAGCCTCATGCAAGATCATTAATGATCCATATCTCGAATACCATCAAACTGCTCACTATGAATCAGGTTTCTGTGGCCTGATAACTTGGAGTTATCGAAGAATCGAGAGGTTTTCAGATGCACAGCTTCGTATATAAATTTGAAAAAATATTACTTGTTCTTTGGTAGATCTGTATATCTCGAACCCTATGCTGTTAGTTATATGAACATAAATGGTCTGATCAGTGATGAGAGTGATCTGAATTTATTGTGTTTTGTTGTAGCCAGTTTTGTAGGGGTCAATGTTTGACTGCCATAATCATGGAACTGGAATATCTGTATGCTCAACCATATTTGTTTCCTGTATTAATTTATTACGATAGCTCGGGCATTCAGAATATACTAATCGTTTTTCATTGTTTGACTTCCAGGTTATGTTTGCAACCAGTTCAAGGGCACACCGTGGTCCAAAGTAAGGAGAGGCATCACTCAGAAATGCCTTGATGCAGCAAGGTCAGGTAGAATCCGCCAGAAAACACCAATGAAGAAGCATGATCTCCACATGTCAGAAGAGCTGGTGAACTCTTCTTCGGCTTCATCCTCATCTGCCGTGGATTCGTCATCCTCTGACGATGACAACGACAGTCCCCCAAGGAATGCTAAGGGCCATCCCACAACAGGTGGGAAAAGACCAAGACAGATTTTTTTAACCTTTGAGAAATGAAAAACCATTCTACTTCACACAGACTTTCAATGTGCTTCCCATTTTGTGCTCGGGTGTTTTAAGACATGGTACAATGTATATTTTATGCTGTTAAAGAATAAAAGGTGAAATACGCGTGAATTTTGCTTCTGCTGGTGTTTTTTTTTAAGGGATGGATGATATTGCAGGAGGAATCCGGACATACTAGACAGTCTGTACAAATGACATGCCCTTTCAGATACAAGATGCCCCCTCTCCCACACCCCAGGAATTCCGTACAGATGGTGTTTTGTGCACCCTGCCCCGTAATTTCCCCATTTGTGGGGATACTGCAGAGTGCTCTGCCCAATTCATTCCCCACTCCCAAATAACAAACCCGAAAATAACCCATTGTTGGTACATTCGGGGGGGGGGCAACAACCCCACGCCATCCCCACACGTGGGGATATTGTAGGGTTACTGTGGGGATGTTGCCATACCTCTTTGTGGGGTTTTCTGCTCCATATTGAAATTACTGCCCCGCAGATTCCCCACGTGGGGATATTGTGGGGTT
Organism: Hanleya hanleyi; assembly: GCA_036873755.1. Classification (NCBI taxonomy): domain Eukaryota; kingdom Metazoa; phylum Mollusca; class Polyplacophora; order Lepidopleurida; family Hanleyidae; genus Hanleya; species Hanleya hanleyi. The sequence goes on from JAVTVY010016306.1 coordinate 12,696, forward strand.
TTCCGTCTCATGCTGGAATTACTGCCCCGCAGATTCCCCACGTGGGGATATTGTGGGGTTTTCTGCCCCGCAGATTCCCCACGTGGGGATATTATTGGGTTTTCTGCCCCGCAGATTCCCCACTTGGGGATATTGTGGGTTTCCCATCCCATGCTGGAATTACAGCCTCGCAGATTCGCCACGTGGGGATGTTGTAGGGTTTTCTGTCCCATGCTGGAAGTACTGCCCCGCAGATTCCCCACGTGGGGATATTGTGGGCTTTTCTGCCCCGCAGACCTGGTTCATAGTGAGCAGTTTGATGTTATTCGAGATATGGACCATTTTCCATATAACAGTATTAGCGTGGGGATATTGTGGGGTTTTCTGTACCATGCTGGACTTACTGCAGGAATATTGTGGGTCGATCCCATACCAGCTTTAAATATAGTTCCCCGCATCATCCCCACATGTAGGGAACACGTGGGGCTGAGGTTGGGATAGTGCGGGGATTTAATTCAGCTAAGCAGCATTAAGAGAAACCTTTTCCACGACTAAGTCCAATGTGGGGATTTTACCAAATCTCTACACATTTCCCACATTGGCTGTCCTACACATTCCCCACATGATCCCTACACAGCTTGCCCGACATAAACCCCACAAATTCCCCAGCTTATTAGTGTGTAAGGCACAGGTTAGTTTCCTGCAAGAGAGACGCAGTCAACAGTTTTAAATGATGTCGGCAAGACATCATGATGTTCCAAACATATAAAGTCCGTATCGCTATCAGTATTCTTAATCCTTATGATATTCGTTGCAAAATCGTTATCGAGAGAATGATGTATCTCATTCACGGTTGATTGTGAGTTACAAGCGTCTAGTCCGTCATTCATAATTCAGCCGTCGTCCATTGAAGAATATCCGCGTCCATAATCCAAAGACCTATTCCATATTCCACATAACAATATTAGCACCAAATTCAAAAGACACATGTCCCACATGTGTAAAAGCCCATTCTACAAAACTATTATCTGTCCTATAGGAAGTTTTATTCTGCCTACAATACAGAAATTACAAGCGTCTAGTCCGTTATTCATAATCCAGCCGTCGTCCATTAGAGAATATCCGCGTCCATAATCCAAAGACCTATTCCATTTTCCATATAACAGTATTAGCACCAAATTCAAAAAGACAATCATAGTATACATAAACATAGACTTGTTTCCTGCAAGAGAGAAGCGGTCAACACTTTTCAATGATGCCGGCAAGACATCATGATGTTCCAAAAATATCAAATCCGTATCGCTGATCAGTATTCTTAATCCATAATATTCGTTGCAAAGTCGTCATCCAATGAATGATGTATCTCAATCACGCTTTGATTGTGACTGTTCATATGAGTACCATGAGGATCTTGAAGTACATGGGTTCATACGGCCCCTAGCCCCGGGTTAAGCGGTATTAGACACAAGTTACGAAACATAGCGCCATAGATCTTGCACGCTACGTTCGTATTTTGCTATCAGCATGCGATATGTATCGCCAAATTTGAGAAACTTTGAGTGTAGGCGCTTGGTGGAATAGCCCTGTTTTTAAGTTTCTGCACCAATGTTTTGTGACGTTGATTAAAATCGTCACATTTAACACAGGATCTAGCAAATGCTACTAAGCGAGTTATGTATACGCCATATGCAGGTCCCACTGGAATATTACTGTCCAGAAAGGGATAGTTTACGATGTCGAAATTGTAATCATCTCTTTTGTCATAAAGTCGACGAGAGAGAATGCCTGCTTCATTTTTATAGAGATATAGATCTAAATATGATGTACCTGTATGGCTATCTGTAGTTTCCTTCAAATCCAGTGAAGATGGATATATATCCTTCACTACGTCATGACCTAAACATGCTATAAGACATAATTGTCTGTCTTATAGATGTGATAGGAAACGTTAAAACTAGAGTTTTACCGATTTCATGCAACAGCTGACGTCGTCCAAGCTTTGCATCTATGGAGCGTCAATTTGCGTTTTAGATTTATAGTTCGAGTTTTTTTTTATTTTGCTACCGGAAAGAAACTTGTACTGGTCAGCCATACTTGGTAAACTAACATAGTGGCAATAACGAAGAGCTATCAAATTCTGACTGGATAACCAACATGTATCATATCGGAGTCATTTTCATTCTCCTCCGCGCATAGATTAATTCAGAATGGCGGCCACGAGAGTCTTCTTGTACATAAAAGAGCCCACAATTATTTTGTTTCACATCAGATCATTATTTTTCAATTTATTGTGTTTTTTTCTTCTTAAAGAATAGCAGAAATATAATCAATCGGAAAAAATCGATCCAAAAATCTTCATTATTAGAGCGAGACGTCACTGTGACAACATCAGCATGATCATCTTGGAAATGTTCTATTTGCTGACAGAACCCAGATATATTGCGAGAAAGTTCAATTCAATTCACCTATCCCATGTAGTAAAATAGATAGTTAGGGTGGGATGGAGAAGGGAGCCTGATGACAGGGTTAACAAGCATTCAACTTTTGTTAATTTGAAAACTCTTGAATTGTTCGATTTCTTTGTTTGATACGTGGAGTTGCAAAACTAATCTGAAACCATTGGTTGACAGACATATGTGCATTTCGGGAGAACTCGATGAATTAATAGCACCTTGTGGGAGCATATTTGCAGCCTTCAGTCACCTTCAGTTTCATCCACATCTTTCTCCATACCTGAAAAGCGGAAGATTAGAAACTATCAGCTACGGTCAGGCTGAAATTGGTGCGTTAGAGAATAATGCTACAGTGCATTGCCGACATGCTTAACAGCGATTTCATACCAACTGTTGTTTTTATTGACTACATTTCAGAAATGCTTTTACCTCCTGATGGGTTTGGGTTGAAAAAAGTTTGGGGGTGCATCTTCTAGAACCAGCTATGAATCTAGCTTTGTATGGTGATTTATGCATTTTAGAGTCCTGTACACTTTCTGTATATTGTTATGAGTGGTTGGAAGACAAATACCTCTTTCCTCGAGAAATGTTTGCGGTTGCTAAATCAACCTTCCAGAGTAAATGTTGTTTGGAAGCAGACGTATACGGCGATGGTGTGCTTATATTCAATTCCTTCACCAGCTCTTTGTAATGGTAATATTTACGTTTGAATATTATATTATTTGGAACTTTGTCTGCTGGAACTATGACGAATTCACCCTGGAGACTGGCTAGAACTACTAGCGAACTGAGGTTTCTCAGTACTTGTTTTGTTTGGGGAAGGGTATACTACTGTCAATAAGGCGGATTGTTCCAACGACCTTGTTCTATGTGAGGCCCAGCCATTCAGCGAGTACTGTCGGTTCAGCTTTTACTCGCTTTGACCACTCAGTAACATACTCTTCCAGCGCAGTCAGCACTTTCTTCTGGTCGGCCTTCAGGTTCTTTCTCGGCTCTCTATATTTAGGTCTCTTCATCGGGAGTGTTTTCAATCTTCATCACTCACTACATCAAGGTTACCGGTCACAACATGCTTGCAGGTGTATGAATAAATTTTGACGATTCACAATCACAACTAGAGCCTCCAGACGTTCCAGTCAAACTCCGTGAAATCATTAGAGAAGTTGACTAAATTGGTGGTTATAGATTTAGTACATATATATGAAATACAAGGAGGTTCTGTGAACTTAAGTAGTTTGATACAGTGCTGCGTACCTCTGGATCGTTCAGGATTTGTGGTAAACAGATGACAAATAATGCGTTCAGCAATTGAGCCTTCTCCGCTTTCTCCCGTGCTCCTAATTCATTGCTGCGAGGTTCTCTTACTTCCATGGCCAAACGAGCTACCTCAGTCTCTATAGTACACAATCATTATTATCAGGTTCTCGTGTCGTCACAGATTTAACTCCCGTTGTCTCATTTTCCAGATAAATTCTAGGTTTCGCCTGACCACACGAACTCTCGTAACTGCCTCGTATTCCACAGCCGAATCGATAGCAGTCTCAGATGTCTTTTGGCGACGGAATACTACATATTCCTCGAATTCTGAAGAAATAATAGCCATTAACAAATTTCGCGAATACATTGGTCTCTCGGGAAACGTATGGTATAGCTAGGAAAGGAAGGCATGCCAATTGCCGCAGCGCATATCCATAAGCGGTCGGATACTCGCTAGCGTTTCCTTGAGAGTAACTCTTAACGATGGGCGGTCTTCCCTCTCCTTGGAGTCAAGCCGCTCCACCAGTCCTGATTTGAGTAGTTCATAACTGCACATTCGATAAATGCCGTAGACATTTTGTGCATCACAACTGAGTGATATATCTAACTGTTGCGCTTTTTCCCCTGTGTGTCCATCCATTCCATTGTGTTACCGGCTCGAAGTGAACAATATAATCCTTCCATTGCACGGAATGACCGTCAAATGTGTCGTGTCTACTCATTCTACGCATTAGTTTCCTGCATTTTTTCCCGTTTCGAACTCCAGGAAACCGAGAAGGCTAATGTTTCCATCTGATACCACCCTCGCACGCCGATCGTGTACCGCCTTCACCTATACCGTCACTATTCTGACCAATGCTCGCCCTAACCTGCTTTATCTGGGTGTCTGGCAAATTGTCCCGTCTGTCACCAGTCCGGGATATTTCATCGCTACCTCCGCTCCCATAAACCGAACGATACTTTTACCTGGCCCAACAGTTTCCTTCTCACTCTTAACCCCAGCTAACCTCATCTTAGATGGGTATGAGGTACCTATGCAAACCTCCAAACTCTCACACTCTAAACGCCTAGCATAGTCAGCCTGATTCTCTGGTTAACCACGGCTGTTCACTAGCAATGCAGACCAGGTAGAACACTTGATATCTTACCACAAGAAAAATTCTGGTCACGGCACCAATATGTAACTGGAGGGTTCCTGATGATAAGTACGACTCCCAGTGGTAAAATGTCGTAATCTGGCGCGCGAGAATAGCAGCAGAAAAAACGTAGCCAATAGAACAAAGGCCTGAGAGTAAGATTTAATATATGTGGTGCATTTATTTTAACAAGAAAAAAGGCACTCGCGGCTAAAATAATGTCGCGGATAACCATGGTGAAAGTTGAACGAATAATCAAATGTCTCTTCTCGGAGAGAATCTCTCTAAACAAAACTACAGAATAAAAACCTAAATAGTCCGAGAAACGAGTCATCAAAGAAACATTCGCTCCTACTCCAAATTATGAGGAGGTAACCTTTCAACGATGCGGCCGTCTGTTTCTTCATCAAAGAAAAAGGGGGAAGAACGGAATAGAAACTACTCAGTCAAACAAGGTAACTTTCAGGTGACCTTCACCTAGAAAGCGATTTACGAAGGCAGAATTATGGTCTTATGATATGTTGGGCGCATGGAGCAAGGTCGCACAGAAAAATAAACCCAAATATATACACGAAGTAACAAATGTAAACATATGGAAGAACGATGATATTATGGTGAACAATCCGCCGGTCTATTACCGGCACTGGTATGAAAAAGTTGTGAGATGCGTCATGGGTCTTATCAATATCGAGAAAGAGAACAGACCCTACCTATCCCTGGAAGAATTTATCGACATTTATAACATTAAAACAAATTTTCTGGAATACCATGGAGTAGTCTCGGCAATCGAATCTATGAAGAAAACATTAATAACCGACGTAAAGACAAAAATTACTTCTATAAGACCGTATGTCCTGTTTAACTTACACATCAGTTTAAACTCAAGCAAAGGTAGTAAGATATGTATTATTTCCAAGTCTACAAGACCCAGTTCACAAGTGAGATGGGAATCGATGATGAATATATACACAGGAAATTAAATGGAACGAGGTTTATCTACTCCCATTCAAAACCACCTGTTGCTCCGTGCTACAATACTTACAACTTCGTATTAACAACAGAATACTGGCAACAAACTGCTATCTGAAAAAAATTGGCATTCAAGATAATGACATATGTTCCTTTTGTAGTGACCATCTAGAAACTATAGAGCACATCTTTGTCGCGACATCGAGGCATGTTTACATAACACAACAAATTTGCCTATCGTATTAATGAAAAAAATATTATACTCGGAGAATCTATGACAATAGACTTTTCAAAAATACTTAATCTTATTATACTATACTCTCACTAAAAACTATATTTACCAATCTAAATTTGAAAGACAGTCTGTTTCTATTTTGGCAGTTCAAAATATCATAAAACTGCAGTATTCCATAGACAAATATATCTCGATGAAAAAATCAAATCTTCAGAAAGTTCAACCACCTTTGGGAGCCATGGCTTCATGCCGTCACCGACGCAGAAAATGATTCTGATGAAAAATGGTTAACAGAAGTAATTGTATAAAGGTCCAATTATCTCCTATTATTACACCCCTAGCATACCTGCATATAGCAAAATCTGTTTTAGCTTATATATGCATACTATATGTACTATTATGACAACTTGTCAGGTAATTCAAAGATGTTATACTACCTTGGAGAGTGAGGAGTTATGTTATCAATATATGTATCAACAGTGTGTGCGCGTGTGTCTGTGTGTGAGACCGTCTTTATATTAATGCCGAATACCAAACTATATATTTGATTTGTTTATACTGTCTGTCACTTCATTTGTATGAATTAAGTGGCAATTTAATGGCAATAAAAATATATGAATATAAAAAAATACATGAATAAATAGCTAGGAGAAGCGATGGAGTAGAACGTAAATGCGTCAATGAGCAAAGCCATAACTTCTGCGGTCTTGTGTGTGTGTAATAAATATATAACAAAATCCAATTTGTTTCAATATACGCCCGCACAAAAAGAAATATCAGATTAAAGCTTTTGAGCGCAACAATCAGCTTTTCTAAAATCCACGCTTCGTCTTGTTTGGGAATTCAGTCTTGACCTTCTTACCTCAAATTCAACAGGTTGATTCTTCCCGCTTGATGTTGTTGTCGTCTTTACGCTCAATTCAGAATAGGTTTCTTTTTGCCATGACACGGTGGTATACATACAATCTGGTCACATTCCACATCCCTGAATTGGAGTTATTGCACCAACTCTAAATTGATGAGTGACGTTGTTCATTGACCTACTGAGCTCTCTTTGTGTCAATCAGCACACCTCCGTTCAGTCTCGACTTACCAACAAAGGCAATGATTTTTGAGACACAGTGAACTTAGACTTTCGACCTGAACCTAATGTTGGTATGTCATACATGATCCTCCTATTGTATTCACTTGGGATTGCGATAATGAAGTTTTTAATGATATCCTGGTTTTGGGGTAACAGTGACCTTGACTTTACCCTCACACTCGATACGTAACAGGTATTCATCGCTAATATATTCACTTACCAATTAAATAACAATTTTCAAGGCTTTCCCGATCTTTTTTTTTACCATTGTGACCTTGGCCCTAAGTCTTTGACCCCAATCTTGGTACACAGTATATCGCCTCACCCTAATGTATCCACTCAGAAAAAATTACGAGTGTAGATAAAAAATTGTTAAAGATCGGACGCGAACGGAAGGACAAATCAACATATGTAGGCTACGGATGGAAATCGTCACAATAAACGTCTGCTTATGGCGAGCGTAAAACAATGAGCAGACATTTTACTACTGGCATACCAACACTACACAGAAGGGCGAATTTCACGTACTTGTGAAATGTATTTCATATCAATGGGAGGGGCCACTATTTGCAATTCTTCACCATAGGTGCTCTCTAGTGTGGATGTTTGTATTTCATAGCGTATGACCCGTACAGTGCAGCTTGGAGAGGCCAAGATGACAAATACATCTACGGGATATATGTTATATATATGCCATCCTATATTTCATACATCCAATATAGCATGGTCACAGCGCAGAATAGTTTAGTATCAACTTATATTACATACAACATGAAATATAAAATAACCGTTCATGGCAAGACTGCCTTAAATCTTAATCAAATAATATCGTTTGACTACATTCAAGATGTATGACACAGTATTTGTATATTTGACTATTTATTTTAATTAAACCTATCACTGAAATGCAATGTTGAATTTCCATCAACCGGCTTCCTCCAAGAGTTATGTCTCATACTTGCTCATTATGATTTTAAACGTGATAAGAATGTAATTCTTTTATATGGCAAATATTACGATTTGACATCATGAAACGGTAAATCTGATACACGGCAACTATTAAAATTTCATCTAATTTCATCCAGAATGTAAAGAAAACCAAATGCAGCATTCTAAGTCATTTCACTGTCTGGTAAAATATATGCGTATTTCGCCGAAAACAATTATTCAGTCTGGCCCTTTCACTGATGTTTATACGAGTATGCTATCCCGTGTTATATGGTCAGCAAATATATGGCAGATCTGAACTTTTGCAACCAGTCTGGTATATATTGCAAATGTGTGCAAATGTTGAGAAATGACTGTACTGCAATTTTTTTTGGGAAATATTTTCAACCACCAACATTTTAAACTTATTTAAATCTTGTCAACAGTAATATTTCATTTTGCAAAATAATGCAAATTTGGAAATGTGCTATGGCTTTGTTGTGTGCGGGGTACACACATTTTAATTTTTATCAAATAACACGCTCTCGTGGATAGTATGAATGTGTAATACGTCGCATAACACGACAAGTGCAAGGAACTGTGTGGGGTTTCTTTGCGTATTTATTACAATACCAACTACAATGGATTGGTTACAATTAACGCTCCACTTCTTGGCGATTTCCACTTCGTCGTTCCAGGAGTCCCCCTGCAGCATACGATGGAAACGGGAAATCCAAGTAATTACAAGGCATGAAATAAGCTATGTGATTCGCTGGTAATTTTCATAGCATCACAGTATTACACAATTCAGCGTTATATAATTACAGAAAAATAATTTTAAAAAAAGAAATAAAACTTCATACTGTATCAAAAACCGTATCTCAAATTAGTCAAAAATGCGGCCTTAATTTGCTATCCATATCCGAGTATACTGTTTCACTCTGAGGCTCTCCAGCTGACGGATGTTTTTTCTGCATGAGAGTCTCTGTACAAAGATCTTTACGAACCTTTGCGAGGGTAACAGGAAGAGGTTCTAACGAAACATTTCTTTCGTTGTTCGTCACGTTATCTGAATGTACCTTCTTGGCTTTTGAACAGTTTTTTGTAAATGTCCTTTCTAAAGACCAATTTGGCAGTTATCTTTTAAAGGACATTTTGATTTCATGTGATCTGCTGATCCACAAGTATAACATGATTTTAATTGACCTTTAAACCAAACAGGAAGCCTCAAACCTCCAACGAAAATAGAAGGAAGAGATCGATTGAAACTCGACATCCAAATTCTTCGAACTTCTGACTCAAACTCTCTATCGAACGAATTTAACTCTCTATCTGTATTAAGAACATCAACATAGAACTCGAGTGCGGTTTTAATCGCAGTGTCCCACTTGGAGCTTCATTACAAAAAGTGGGTAACACGATCCACGACAGCCTGCTCACTCACAGAGTAGACATTGACTACCCCCGAGGGAGCCTCACTCTAAAGATTTTTTCTATTGTTCACCACAACCAGTGTCAATGGACAAAAAACCTGGTCTAGGCAGAACAATAGCCTAGCTCCTAGGCCTGTGCCACCGAACGAGTCGCCCGGCAACACCGAAGAACAAAAGGACAGGGAACAAAGATCAGTACAAACTTGTAATTTCAGGGTTAGGCATACAACATGCAGCTATACCTATTTCAATACACACACAATGAAACGTGCAAATCGAACTAAGCTAAACCGAACGAGAAACGAACCAACCTTAAACTAAACCAAACCAAAACAAGGAAATATTTACACTAGCAGAATAAGAAATATTTACAGACAGTGAACAAACAGAGAAAGGCAGTTTCAGTCATCTTCGGAGATAAATTATAATATAATTATATTCCTACATTGTGAAACACCCTGCCAGAAAATACTGGCACGGGTGAAAATCGAACTCACGACTTATGGGATACCGTCCCACTGCTCTACCAACTGAGCTACCGAGGTAGAGCAGTGGGACGGTATCCCCTAAGTCGTGAGTTCGATTCTCACCCGAGCCAGTATTTTCTGGCAGGGTGTTTCACAATGTAGGAATATAATTATAGAGAAAGGTAGAGAAAGGCAGAATATAATCCGCCAACCCTCTCAATCGTATAGACCGAGAAGGCATAATGGCGGACCTCTGTCTTCTCGAACTGGGCTGAACTGATAGAGACAAAAATATCTAGAACAGCGAAATACCGAGAAATAATTCCAAAGTTTCACTACAGATACTTGTCAAAAGCTTTTACAAAATACGATACACAAAAACCAGAGCTAAGATCAACTGAAATCCACAGAATTATACAATTCTCTCGGAGCGAAGTACAAGCACGTCCGAATCCTAATCTCTCTACATCCGGGCTCCCCAAATCCGTTAATAACTCAGTAAACTAATGCGTTAAAACAGGGCTTTGAATTAATCGGTTTTTGAAAGCGCCTGAATATAGTCATATTCATAAGAGAACAGGGGTACACAACTATTACCCATTGGAATACCTATGTGCTGTTGATATATTGTGTTGCCAACTTTCACATTGGTAGTTTTAATGAGAAATTCAAGCAACTCTATAAACAAAGAAACATCCCACGAATGATATCTCTTGTATGTAGTAAATCTAAAGAATGTTTTATGGCTTTTAACATTAATATATCTACGATCAGTTTTTTTGAACGCAGATACTATTAATGAACGGAGACGGTCAATAAGGTCCCGAGGGATTGTAGTATAGAGAGTCGATAAATCCCATGTGGATACATGTCTGTACGGCATGTGACCTTTAGCATGTTCTTCCGTAAGACTTTTTGAGTTTTTGTTAAGTCATATTGGATCCCAAAATGTCGTAATGAATTCATATTGTACGCTTTCTAAGAGAGGTAACTCTTTTGCAATGACGCCAAAATGAGACTACAGAAGCTGAAAACCTATTAATCGCTCGATCATCTTTGGAGGAAACTTTAATATCAACATAAATTAGATAAAAATTCCAAAGTAAAATTACAGTCAAATTTGTCTCAAATGAAGTTTGGAATTTACTAAAAAAAAAGGGTCAGTCTCAAGGTGTATCCCATGCCACGAAGATCTCAAAATGAAACAAATTCTTATCGATTGTATAGATTTTAATATTGTAAGAGATTCTTTTTATCGAGCAGCTACTTCAAAATTTCTTTTCAGTCGGGTGACAGAAGACTGTATCTTAGGTTACTTGAGATAAATCGGTTTGTTCCATCAATCTTAACGTGTGTATGTCTTAATGTGTTGAGTTACTAAGTTATTAACTTGAATATTTAGACTTTTGTTTGGTCGTCGCTATATAGCTGAAATATTGCTGAACGAGACGTTAAACCTCAACTCTCTCTCTCTCCCTCCCTCTCTCTCTCTGAAAGCAGAGACTGATAATAGATTTTCATGATATTTGTCGAATTACATATTCTATTACATTCTAGGAATTTACGGATTCTAAATGAATTTATTTTAGTTGAATATATTAATGTTATGTTGTTTAGCAAAACTATTGATTCAAACAGCAATAAAAAATCAGTGGCAAATAATTTAGTTTGATGCCTATGATCTGTATAATGAATAGGTCATTAGACAATGCTTTGTACAGTATGAAATGGCATTGTACTGGTCCATGTTGTGAATAAAACTCGTATTCGACGAGACGCCTCTACCAACACGGGTTTTAGTCACAACATAGGCTTATACAATACATCTTCATACTGTATAATGCACTGTGTAATAACCTAATAATACTCACTGTGTGTAAGTTTTCCAATATTCGCATATGGATACCGCTATAGCTATAAGGATAAAATGTCAAAAGAAAACTATTTCAAATCACGTTTCTTCTCTTTCATAAAACGCTTGATATACGATCTCCACGTTTTGGATAATTCCTAATTGTAAGCGACGCTAATCAAAAAGAAAATCTTCAAAGGAGTTGGAGAAAACAATTGATAGTGCAGATTGAACATCCTATTTGGACGTACATGTATATTTTCATAAATATATAAGAAGTTCTACATAGAAGTTTTGACATAGCAATATTAAAGGACTTCTGGTGTGTACATATCTCGTCTTGTAGAAATTGCTAGCACCTGTAAAAAATATGTCGATTTCAATCAACGCGACAAAATAATAATACAAGGCTATTTCACTAAACACTTCCATTCTAAGTTTCTCGAAATTTGTGATGAATACACCAACGACGAAATACCATCGTAGCAGACAAGATTTCTGGCGATGCGTTTGGTAATATAGAGTGTGTCTAGTTATGCTTAACCCTGGACCGCGACCGTGTGGATGCCATATGTTATATATCTCCTGATCAAATGTTAATCGCGAAATCGAGATATATATTAACCTTGGGATACAAGCGTCTAGTCCGTCATTCAATATTCACCCGTTGTCCATTGAAGAATTTTCGCGTCCACAGGAAGACGGCTTGAAAATTAATTGGGTATACGAGTGAGTGAGTGAGTGAGTGAGTGAGTAGGATTTTAACATCGCTTTCAACACTTCTTCATTCCTAACACGGCGACCAATTATCCAGACACTGGGACAACCAGGTCAAATCTGCTGCTTGCAAGAATGTACGAGAACCTTATCTATGTTCCTAATAGGTGCTGTCTACCTAAAAATGTATTCCGATTATTGACGCGGAAATGTATTTGTGCATGACGGCTGAATGTTAATGATGGATGCTACGCTTATACATGGGTCAGTGTTCTATTATGGCTTAAATGACAACGGTAAACGGTTCGGTAATGTAACAAACTGTAAATCAGAGACCTCCAGTAAAACTAACTATTTAAAGATGATCAATGGAGATATCGCCATCATAGTCGGAATACGTTGAATGGAACTCAATATAAATGACTTTTACTCTGGGAATATTAAAAGAGTGCGTACTTCGCTTACGTTACTGTTGGGCAGTCTATCGGTAGCGTTTCATTATGAAATCCGTTCAGTGCATTTGAACATGTTATTATTGAATCAGTCCCTTTTCATTACTTTCGCGATTTGAAAGGCCTGCAGATTCCAACGGATCTTACCTTCATGTGTAGGTATCTGGATTCCATCTCGAAGAGAGTCGAGTGATTTTCAGAGGGACGAAGATGGTCTTTTACTTTGCCAGACAGTCGTGACGGTAATCGATACCAGATATTGATCGGTATTCGATCAACGAAAACAGCCTCGATTGATTAGATGTGATCCCTAGTTACATTTCTGCGGGAAAAAACAGGAAATCCCGAAAACTATAAACTGAATCAGAGCAGAAATCTCGAAAGCGAAATATAATAATCCCGAAAATCAATGTGTCGTTACCCTCTGTTGCTGCGTACATTTGCTTTATTATATGTTGCCAGCGAAGGCACAAAACATATTGTCCACTTTTTGCAGGGTAGTGAACCGTGAACGGAAATGGAACATATACATACCTTCTGATTGTGTGAAGTTGAATGTATATTTCAGCGGTACTGCGTAAACATTGAAGGAGAAAGTAATTCCTTCAAGCACACTGCAAATCAAACTCAATCCAAAGCCAATCAGCTTCGCTGCATGTCGGACTGTCTCCGTCATGTTGAATCATACTAGTACAGTGACTTTTCTCAATGTCGAATTCTTCATATAAGTTTTATCCTAACAGGACGGCATCCAACCAAGCGTATTATATCGGGTACTACTTGCTGCATGCACGAGAAGTTAACTAAGACATTCGATGAACATGAGTGGTTGCATTGATCCAGTTCCTCGTTAGTTCTATCTGGCCTGAGGCAACAGCGGACCCAACTCCAAGTGAACCTTTCTCTGGTATTCATCGTTTTCTTCCAGGTTTCCCTTCCTCTGTGTAGTTTTATTAGAATAGTTTTTCTAACCAAAACTACTTTAGGCTTACATGAAATAGTTATCTTCTGATTGATCGTGAAGTTTGTGCGGTGTAAGTTGCATAAATTACACACAAAAATCGGCCTATATACGACTTTCATAACTTTTGCTGTTTTGCCCGGGTGGTGTTAATTCTCTGTGATTTTTTTGCGGTATATCCATGCTCGGTTTAAGTCATTTTCGTTAAAAGCACTCCCATAAAATAATTAAAAAATCCATGCATATATTTCTCATATGGAGTATTATAGGATATATAAATCACATCTCTGTATCTTCAGTCGTTTTCTTGTAATGTTTAAAAGAAAACGATATTCGGCGAAAAAGTTCCAGGAGCCCAGCGGAACATTCTGCTATAGGCCGATGAGTCCAACATATATCGACACGTTTAAATCTGGTGACACACGGTGCACATGTAAATCAGAATATAATCGATAAAAACACCAGCAAATATGGTGAGTATTCAAGTTCTTTTCTAACATAGATCATTAATAGAATTTAAAGATGTTCAGTCAAGAGAAAATTAATGGATATTTTAGAAAATATAGTCTGCCGAAAATTGTTGAAAAATGCGAAAGACTCACATCTCGGCACTTTCACCCTTGAGCTTTTTTCTAAATCCCTATGGTTCGAAAAAAAGTATAGTATTCTATAGTCAGTTTACCGATTTACTCCATTTGAAAAAAAGAGCATAAGAGTGCAAGAGAGAAAGAGAGAGAGAAAATTGAGGCTTAACATCACGTTCAGCAATAGTTCAGCTACATAGCGACGGTCAAACAAAATTCTAAGTATTCCAAGAAAACATGTAAACAAACCAGCAATCCAGAAGTAATCAACACAACACACCAAGAAAACATGCGCATACATTAAAACTTATGCAACAAAACGATTTCTTTCAAATAACCGAAAATACATTCTTCTTTTAACCGACTAAAATATATTATAAATTAGCTGCTTGATAAAAAGAATCTGTTAAATCTTAAAATCTATACAGTCGATCAGAATATGTTTCACTGAGAGATCTTCATGGCCTGGAAGATACCTTGGGGCTAGTTCCCTTTTAGTGAATGTTCGTGAGTTAATCGATTATGGCCGATTCTACATCGCCTAATCTTGGCCTTTTGGTAAGAACACAGATGATGCAACAAGTGTCGAAAGCTATAAATTACAAGCGTCTAGTCTGTCATTCATAATTCAGCCGTCGTCCATTTGAGAATATCCGCGTCTATAATCCAAAGACCTATTCCATATTCCATATAACAGTATTAGCACCCAATTCAAAAAGACAATCATAGTATACATAAACATAGGCTTGTTTCCTGCAAGAAAGAAGCGATCAACAGTTTTCAATGATGCCGGCAAGACATCATGATGCTCCAAAAATATCAAATCCGTATCGCTGATCAGTATTCTTAATCCATAATATTCGTTGTAAAATCGTCATCTAAAGAATGATGTATCTCAGTCACGCTTTGATTGTGACTGTTCATATGAGTACCATGAGGATCTTGACGTACATGGGTTCATACGGCCCCTAGCCCCGGGTTAAGCGGAATTAGACACAAGTTACGAAATGTAGCGCCATAGATCTTGCACGCTGCGTTCGTATGCTATCAACATGCGATATGTATCGCCAAATTTGAGAAACTTTGAGTGGAGGCGTTTGGTGGAATAGCCCTGTTTTATAAGTTTCTGCAACAATGTTTTGTGACGTTGATTAAAATCGTCACATTTAACACAGGATCTAGCAAATGCTACTAATGCTACAGTACTAAGTAATGTTTCTAAAGTATTTACTAGAATCTTGAACAAACTGCTTTTCCGGATGCTGAGAATGTATTTGGTGAGAATTACGCAGGATTTAGAGACCATGTCTTCTCGTTGAAGTGTTTTTCTGGACTTTTTTTTACACTGAGAAAAGCATTCGATCATGTATAGAGGTCAACGTTATGGCATACACTTAGTTCAAATGGTGTCAGTGGTTAGGTTTATATTTTTACCAAACTCAGCTATCAAGATGTAAAATTGTGCGTTTTTGTAATGGATGCCACTCCGGTTTTCTCTGCAAGAACAATCTGTGTAAGACAGGGTGAACATTTGTCGCCCTTTCTTTTTGCCGTGTTTGCGAATGATCTGCAGAACTTCCTACAAAACAAAGGTTGTACAATTATTGATTTTCAATGTGAGACAATTGACAAGTATTTAAGCTTATTTGTTGTTCCCTTCTGGAGTTAAAGTACAATTTATTTCGTTCGTATTTACTATGTAACGAGCAATTTGATGAGTATCATGCTATTTGTAATGTTCCGATCTCTTGGTTGTAAATGCAAGGGTCGAACACTCACCTCAATATTCTTTTGTAAAGGTTGTGTCACTGAAGAAAAACGAAAATGCATTGTACATGTTAAACCAAATTCTTATCTGAAATACTCAAACTTGTTTAGATCATGTGTTATGCATGTATGTTGTTTCACCATGATGGCCGGATATTTGCGCAGCTTCTGTTACTACTGAACAGCTTTAATATATAGGGAATTATGCTATCACTCCATTGCTCTTGGATATTTGTATCTAATATCGCTCAAGCCGGTGCTACCTATCGTATGGTCACGGCAGTGATATTGTCCAGATGAACACCTGCAATAAAGGCGTAGCTGAGATACAAATCATCACAGGGATTATTTTGGTTCATGTGAGGTTTACATTATATGGATTAAGAATACTGATATGTGATACGGATTTGAATTTTGTTAAACATCAAGATGTCTTGCCGGCAACATTGAAGACTGTTTACCGTGATTTGGTGTTAAGTTGGTGCTAATGCTGCTATTTGAATTAGGCCTTCGGATTTTGGACGCGGAATTTCTTCAATTGGAGACGGTTGAATAATGAATGACGGACTAGACGCTTGTATATTAGATGCCACAGAATATTGGCCTATGGGGATCTTATGATTTCTTGTTAGTACACCACCATCTTTCCCCACTAACTATATATGTTACGTTTAATTGTTACCTGTAAATGATGATCTGCTGATGGACGTTTTGTCCATGAGGTTTGACCTTTGCACACATCATTTCGACTGTGGTTTTAGTGGAAAATGAAGCGCTTGGTCGGCGTCGAGCCCCGCAGACATGGGTTTTGGATAAAAACTTCTACTACTGTCTCCGCTTGTGCCGGTCCTCTAACGGTAACATATTTAATCACTGTCCATCAGATGACTTCACAGGGCTATCACAGGTCTTTGGATTATGGACGCGGATATTCTCTAATGGACGACGGCTGAATTATGAATAACGGACCAGACGCTTGTAATTACGTCATTGCTCTTGGATATTTGTGGCAAAATCATCACAGGGATCACTTTTGGTTCTGATGATGTTTTTCGATATGCAATCAGAATATTGACCCGTTTGGTCATATGATTCTTGTCAGTACGCCGGCATAGTTTCCCACACCCTTTATATGTTACGTTTAGTTAATTAGCTAATGCTAATATCTCATTCACGCTTTGACTGTGTCTTTTCATGTGAACACATGAGCATCTCGAAGAACATAGATTCATATGGCCCCTAGCCCCGGGTTATGTGGAGTACGTTAAACACAAGTTACGAGGTGCATAGATCATAACGCTATGCTCGTATTGTGCTATCAACATGCGATATATATATCCAAATCTGAGAAACCTTGAGTGGAGGCGCTTGGTGACATAGGCCTGTTTAAAAGTTTTAAGGTTGACTTTGATTAAACATTTATACGGGATCTAACAAATGCTACTGGGCCAGTTATGTATACGCCAAATGCAGACCCCACTGGAATACTGTCCAGAAATGGATATAAGATAATTAGGCATCTCTGTGGATGCCTTATGTGTTTGTCAGTTTCTTCTTCCTTCCGCTTATCCAGCTTCTTCTTTTCCCCACTTTTCTTTTCCGTTTGAATGCTTTTGTCAACTTCAAATTTGTGGTGCATATTGGTCCTGCCTAGAGGAAGAAACCTATTATTTTTCAGCACTGTCTGAAACTGGGAACTGAGTTTTTATCTACAAATCCCCTTATATGCGAATCTTTCTTTTGTTCAATCTCTTCCGTCGGATAACTTCCGAATGCCTTCGTCAATCAACATCAACTTTGTTGTGCATATTTTTCCTGTGTAGGGGAAGACACATATTGTTTCTAAGCTCTGTCCGAGACTGGGTACTTGTTTTATCTACAATTCCTGTTATTTACATAGAACATCAGTGATTGGTTCACAGTTATGACTGTTAAAATAGTCTGAAGCCATTTTCATCTAAAGTACATTCAGTTCCTGGTTTACAGCCAGGCCGAATACTTTCATGTAGAGTCATATGGTTGCTTTTTAGTCACCAAATTTTTCCCACCTCTTGCATATATCGCTCCAATTCAATTGTGTACAGTATGGTGATTTCAGGCCCTCGAACATGTACATACATTTCTCGCATAAATGAATTAAACAGAGACAGTGGCCTTGCAGATTGTAAAGCCACTGACATAGATACATTAATTCAAGAACATCTCTTAACCTAAATCTAGGTAGAAGGTACAGGTAACAAGAACGCGTAATTGTGCTGATCCACCTATAGGTCTGGTAGCGATACCTGGAATGAAGTCAAAGTTTAATTTCCGGACAATAATTCCCGAAAAAATGAACAGATTCTTATTGGGCGTGTAGTTTTAGCTGTGGAAAGCTCAACATAGGGATCTAAATGTTGCCTGTGGATGTCCGTGTTCTTGTTCCTGTTCTTGTCCCTGCTCCTGTCAAAAAAGTTGTCCAAAAATTGTTCCGGTTCACAGCTTCTCGGCCCCACGTAATGTCGCCTGACACACCCCCCCCCCTACCCCTAGTCCCATATATTCCGGGAGATTATATGTTACACTTATTTAAACTATGCACTACTCCCGGGAGGATGTCCCCACCCCTGGAGCATCAAATGTTACACAGTTTCGCAGCCTCATGTCTCATGTAATACTAACCTACCTAAGTTATGAGATGCAGTGTATTGTTGTCCCCAGGCAGTTCGGGCAGTATTGTATAGACTATGGACAGCTTTACCGAGGTAGTTTTCAAAACGAACTCCTTTGTATTACCCCAGGGTATTTCTGGTTCAAAGTCCGTGTCGTTTTATCTTCAACATCTTCATGTACATGCAAGTTATATTTCGGGTATCTATTCTATGATTATGACCTACCAGCTTAAACATAAGTTTTGTGCGTATAAAACGACTGTAGATTGCAGACATGGCCCCAAATAGCCAACAGTGCTATCCAGTTGCGAGAAAATATGACAGGATAATCAGGGATAGGTAAAGCCTACTCAGCTTTCTTAATAATCGCAATACTTGAATGATAGCAGCAGTTGATGGCTTTGTTGGACATACTTTTTAGTCGATTTAAGGTTTCAACTTAGTACACATTCTTTTCAGATGATAAGACAGATAATAGACTGCCTGGAAGAGAAGAGCTTGGCCATTAGGGTAATTTACCTGCGTCCAATCACAAAATCTCTTTCTCGTGCTTTGCTTAAATAGGATACTGGCAACATTCCCGCCCCTGGTGAGAAAAGTAAGAATTCCAACACATGCTGTACAGGTTATTATCTACTTAGACTCTTACTTGAAAATAATTGGATGCCGTACGCTATAGTTTAACGCAGGTATACACATAGGTTTTTACTTGCATGTTAACATGAACTAAATATTTGCCACAAGTTCACAAGTTCAATTTATTGCTCAGAAACTTTACATAAAAGTATGGAGCACACGCATATATATAGTTCATCGTCGTACATGGCGGGGTTCAACTTACTTATATTACAGTCAGTTTCGATCCTATTCGTATAAACCTCACTAGCTTAAATATAGTCCTCCTATTACCATTAAGAAGAGCAACAAAATGGTTCATATCTCTGTGTCTAGTAAAATATTTTGGTATCAATTCGTTTCTCTCTCTCTCTCCATTCGAGTGCATTCTATTAGAAAATGAAATTCGTCTCCTAGTTTATCTAAGATGCACAATTCACACACTCGCATATCTCCAGTGATGTTTCGATACCTTCCCGTCTCGATAGGTAGACGATGATTAACCGTGCGAAACCTGCAGAACGTTATAAAGTCTTGATATGGCAAGTAATTGAAGTAATTTTCTAGGCCAAATTCAAGTTTAAAACAGTTGTACAAGTAACCTTTTATACTTTCGGTAACTGTAGACCTCCATTCTTGCATATACTGATCATGGAGTTTGAGTTTAACAGCCTTCTGTATCCATTTCGGGTTATAATTCTCGTAATTATCACATACATTAGACATTCCACATTGATCCAAGATACCTTTCACGAGAAGGATCCAAGGTGACGAATAAATTCCATTCACGTGTAACTTGTACATAACCTCATGCATTTTATAACTTAATTTGACGTCTTTACCACTCCAGATTTTGCGCCAGAAATTGACCACTCTACATTTCCCTGCAATATTCAATAGAAATCTCCCTAGCTCTCCGTAGACCATATACGTTGGTGTAGAGGTCTTTAGATTCAACATGTGCTTCAGAAAAGATAATTGAACTTTCTCTATTAAGTCTAGCTTACAGTAGCCCCATATTTCACAGTTGTACAATAGTATGGGTAATACCAATAAGTCAAATAGCTCCAGTTGCATTTTAATCGGCAATCTGTGCACTCTACATTTCCCAATTAAACTATACATAGCTTTTTGGCCCTGTTCAGGTAATGATTTAATCCCTAAGGGGAAGTTACTATTATACGAAAATATCAGGCCTAAATATCTGAAGTGATCGACAATCTTCAATGTTTCACCCCTGTATTTAAACTCAGGATAATTCTTCACTTTCCTTTTTTGGAATATTATCACATTTGTTTTATCCACATCCCCTTTCAATTTCCACAACGTGCTATAGGTGGAGAAGGAGTCTAACGCCTTTTGTAAACCCTCTATACTGTCGGAAAATATCACCGTATCATCCGCATACATAAGTAGCATGATTTTTAGCATCACATCTATATCATTGCTTTCAATATCAACGGGTTTACTACCATGGCTTAATAAGAATTCTTCTAAATCATTCACAAACAAGGCGAATAGTAGAGGCGACAAATTCTTCCCTTGACAGACTCCTTAATTACTAATAAAATATTCACTCTAACACAGGACTTAATCTCTTGATACATATTTCTAAGTAGATTCAACATCTTACCACCAATACCTGGATCTAGGACTTTTTCCATAACCCTACTCTCCAAACAGAATCAAATCCTTTTTCGTAATCTACAAATACACAAAAGAGCTTTCTTTTCTGTGCTGAGAAAAGGTTGATTAAGCATTTAAGCACAAATGTGTGATCTACGACGCTATAACCATTTCTGAAACCTGCTTGGTTTTCCGACATTAAATTATTATCTTCTACGTAAGTTGATAACCTGTTATTTATCATTCCTGTAAATACCTTTCCCAGGCAACTAAGAAGAGTTATGGGGTAGTCATTCATATTTAGTTCTTTCACCCCTTTAAAATGTTCAAGTAGCGACTCTAAACTAGCTTTACACTTATTTCTTTTTACTGTGCCATTCAGTAATTTCCAAAATTGCTTCGGTTCACTTTTTAGCCCACCATCACCAGATGGTGGGCTGTTCAAATCGCTTTTTGTCCGTGGTCCGTCGTCAGTCCGTCGTCCGTCAGTCAGTCCGTCAGTCCGTCCGTCCGTAAACAATTCTTGTTATCGCGATTTCTCAGGAACTATCTCATGGATCTTTCTCAAATTTGGTACACAGGTTCCCCTTGGGGTCTAGTTGTGCAAGAAACCTTTTTTGGTCCGAGTCGAAAATCCAATATGGCCACCAGGCAGCCATCTTGGATTTCCCCATGAAACCTTGTTATCCCGATTTCTCAGGAACTACTGCATGGATCTTTCTCAAGTTTGGTACACAGGTTCCCCTTGGAGTCTAGTTGTGCAAGAAACCTGTTTTGGTCTGATTCCGAAATCCAATATGTCCATCAGGCAGCCATTTTGGATTTCCCCATGAAACCTTGTTATCGCGATTTCTCAGGAACTACTGCATGGATCTTTCTCAAATTTGTTACGCGGGTTCCCCTTGGGGTCTAGTTGTGCAAGAAACCTTTTTTGGTCCGATTCGAAAATCCAATATGGCCACCTGGCAGCCATCTTGGATTTCCCCATGACACCTTGTTATCGCGATTTCTCAGGAACTACTGCATGGATCTTTCTCAAATTTGGTACACAGGTTCCCCTTGGGGTCTAGTTGTGCAAGAAACCTTTTTTGGTCCGATTCCGAAATCCAATATGGCCACCAGGCAGCCATCTTGGATTCCCCCATGAAACCTTGTTATCGCGATTTCTCAGGAACTACCTCATGGATCTTTCTCAAATTTGGTACACAGGTTCCCCTTGGGGTCTAGTTGTGCAAGAAACCTTTTTTGGTCTGATTCCGAAATCCAATATGGCCACCAGGCAGCCATCTTGGATTTCCCATAAAACCTTGTTATCGCGATTTCTCAGGAACAACTGCATGGATCTTTCTCAAATTTGGTACACAGGTTCCCCTTATGGTCTAGTTGTGCAAGGTACCTTTTTCGGTCCGAATCGAAAATCCAATATGGCCACAAGGCGGCCATCTTGAATTTCCCCTTGAAACATTGTTACCGTGAATTCTTGGGAAATATTTCATGGATCTTTCTGAAATTTGGTACACAGGTCCCACATGGGGCCTAGTAGTGCAAGATACCTTTTTTGGTCCGATTCGAAAATCCAAGTTACGCTCCAAATTAATTTGGTATTCTCGAGATGTGACGTTGCATCGCAAGAGTCGGCGGATCAAACGGTGGGGCATATTCTATATATTGACTATAGAGAATATCCGTACCTTCACCTTCCATACCAAGGAGTTCAAATAATTCGGAATTAAAATGTATTTCTTCAAATTTTAAATCAGCTTTCTTTAGTCCATGCAGTAGCAAGTGAACTGCTCCACCCTTTCGTCTGCCGGCGGATCGGCTACATGAAGGGATGTCACTCTTGTGACTCAACGTCACAACTCGACAACTGTAGACTACTGCATGTTTCGATCCTAGGGAGATAATCAGGATCCAGGCACTTTTGAAGTTTCAACATTACTGCGCCGACCGGATCCCTTCAGTATTAAGCATTGTACCATCTTACTATTTTCGAGCATGGTATCTTAAAAGACATATCTTAAAATAGCCCAATAAACAGAACAGAATTAGCATTCGTTCCTAATTATAAAATCTTAAGTATGTTTCATAGCTCATGCCAAAGTGTCAAAGAGATTGGTCTTCGCTTCCAGTACCCAATGATGACACGTGCAAAAAAAAGAATCCTCCGTACATGTACATTCACTTTCAGACTAACTTTGCTCATTTCTCTTGTATTATAACAACCGACATAAGTAAAGTTTCTAGAAATCTTGAAACTCCTGAAACTTAGATTATATCTTGGTGTTTTTCAGTGGCCTTTTTCGATCTTTTTCACTCAGATTCGAAATTCTGTAAACAAAATTACAAATCAATCGTCTGTTCTTAATAACAATGGACAAAAAGATCCTCTAGTCATTAGCTTACAATTATCGGACAATGGTGGGCGCCAAGATCCTTCAGGATCTCTCGTTATGATTTGAAATTGTTTCCGACAACCTATTTTGTATAGAAATCATCAACCGAGTTAAATAACCATATCAACATCTTGGGAAGCAAATGTATGTCATATTGACCATAAATTAGATGTCATCGCCTGCTCTGAATCGAATAACCCTGTCGACTCGCATATATCGGAGAAAACCAAAGTATTATGCAGGCGACCCTCCTTATTAAAAGTCTGCACATTGAATTTGTCAAAATGGAGTGGAGGAATATTATTATTTCACATAAAAGTCTAACAGAAATACTATTTCTCACACAGGCAAATATACAAGGTCTGAAATCACTATGTGGCACTATAAATAAATTTCCATTTGAAAACGTATGCAAAAGCAATATATATGCAATAAGTAGTCGAGCAATCGTATCACCCCCCCCCCCCACCTGCAAATTACACAATTATACCGCCAAGGTTTTCATTTTATTTCGTTTGCACTTTATTTCTTTATTGCCGATTTCCTTATGTGGTATAACGTCTTCGGAAACGTTAACAAATTAGTTTAGCAACCATTAAGCCTTTTCTATAATACTTTACATAAATCTCATATGTGCGAAACGTTTTAAAATTCATAGACGGAAAATAACTAGAACCTTCCGGCGGTTCATGTAACGTCAATCGAGTATAATATTATTTTTATTGATTGCGAGATGTTTATCAACAACTGTATACAATGATAACATATTTCTATTTAGGCTTCTACATGTATCGACATTCAGTGAGTGTGAGGGAGACATCCTATTAACGTTATAGTTGTTTACGTTTATAAACATCTAAGATGCCCGCACTGGTATGTGATTAGGATTCCACAGCCGAGGAATTCAGGGCCAGCCATTGAATGTTCGAATTGTTTAGATCTGGATCTGAGAAGTCTAGCACTACGAATGTTTGCGTTGTTCAAGATTGTACCCTCCTGTTTCTTATCGTTATAGGAGCACTCCAAGACAAAGGGGTTGCCAGTCTGGTTTACTCATAATTATTTATAGTATGTGAACGGGGTTTCCTGATACCGAAGGCGTTTCTCAACGTTTTAGTGAAGTTGTGCTGACAATCCTGAGATCACGTGACATTAGAATTCGACATTGAAAACGACACGTCGCGACATATGCGGTTTTGAGGGCACCAACTTTCTGCAGTTGGGCAATTGTGCATGAGAATTTCAAACCGACAAAAGATGAATACCTTTTCTCTCTGACATCAAATAAGTCTCGTGAACGCCCTCAGTGGTAAAACTTTTGGTAATCTTTAGTATCTGTCATCCACTTCAAACTAATTATCCACTGAATATTGAGTCTGAATTAACCTGCCAGGCTGGCTGAACCCCTGACGTCATTTACTTTCGATCACTTCTTCTGATCTTCTTGTGCATGCTCATCAACGTTATCTTTTCGGCCTTTTCCATATATTTACGCCGAGGATCTCTCCGGTAATCCACGCAGTTTACTACTTTTTATATTAGTCCATGAGCTAGGACCCGAAATTTGACTTATTGGTACCATATTGAGGGGCAAAGCTTCATGATGTTTTTCTTATCACGTGATACCTGTAGGTGACAAAAAACCCTGCTGGCCATGTCAGAGCGGTAGCTAAGTATCAAAAAGTGGGTCAATCCAAGATGGCGTCCCAAAAGCCACGAAAAGCCATGAGGATCAAAGAAAGATCTCTTGGTCAATCTACAGGTCTTTCTTTCTGTTCAATTCCTGTCCAATTTTACACAATGGCTGATCTAATATAGTGAAGCAGATCATGTGCTGTATGGTGTGGCAACATAGTCTGAATAATATGGCAACCAATGAATGGTAACCCTATCTGACCAAGTCGGTAAATCATGGGCACTTTTTAAAAGTTTCCAAGCTATTTCTGTATAGAAGACAGCTAGCAAGCTGAAACTTCCTGACTGAATAGTTTATGCCTGACTAAATAGTTTAGGCCATGTTTAGCCTAATAGCAGTATTCTAGGCGCAAATGTTCATGGGAAAATTCAAAATGGCGACCGCATGGTGTCCCCAGAAAATCGCATTTTTGAACTTAATAAGTTCATCTTTTGCCCAAGTTATTTTGGCTGTAAGCTCACGAAAGTAATTTATTTTGCCAAACCTGAGTAGTATCTATCATTTTTATTAATTTTGGCAGCTCTTTAGGAAGAAATATGAAAACAAAAACCAAATTAAAGACCATAATTACCTTCCAAGATCGTGATGCCATCGTGATTCCATCATGAGGACCATCTTGGATTTCTTGACATTATTTGGTAGAGCTCGACCGAAATACATAGTTTGGATAGTAACATAATGTGTAATCACTGAATATTTGGCAGAATAAA
The DNA here is from genome assembly GCA_036873755.1 of Hanleya hanleyi. Taxonomy (NCBI): domain Eukaryota; kingdom Metazoa; phylum Mollusca; class Polyplacophora; order Lepidopleurida; family Hanleyidae; genus Hanleya; species Hanleya hanleyi. The sequence goes on from JAVTVY010016306.1 coordinate 38,663, forward strand.
ATCTGTTCAATCCCCCCCCCCCCCGTCCACCACCTTCCCCGCATACCACCCTACACATGTTTGGTATCCTCCAAATCGAGCGAGAGAAACAAGCAGTTCTGCAATGAATCTTTCATCTTCATCAAGTAGCTACAAAATGAACAGTTCGCTCGAGTCATTGTAGTTCACTGTACAACTAATCTTGGTTGTCATCACAATCGTCATCGTCAGACGTATCATCATCCTGATCTTGTTGGAAGTCCTCATCAGCCATGTTGTCACAGGTCTGTAACTTACATGTGACCGTGCATTTCAGGCCATTTGCCAGGCATTGACAATCAGGTAGCTTGCAAACTTTGGTGCATTTGCAGGAATTTACTGGGACTGCTGACATCAGGGCAAGACATCACGCAATGTGGTCGTTTACAGATACAGCCACTACAGTCTCTCCGTCAGCCGTACCTCTGGGGCAAGCAATCAACTCATCAGTTCCGGTGGCCCGTCCACACGACGGGTCCCACGCTTGGACACCGAGACACTGCCGTCCACACGACGGGTTCCATGCATGAACACCGGAACACTCAACTCGTGTTCGTCTCGTGACCTTCGACAACTCGATAGTCATCTTTCACACAAGCAAAGAGGGGAGGGGGGGAGGGGGGCGGGGGGGTCCGGATCGGGCTAGAATTTCAGGAAACCAGGACCATATTCCACTGGACACAACCCACACACCAGGACGACGGACAGCGGACAGCCTATCCCATCATCGAATATAACTTATCCCGTCCAGACAAGATCATCCAGACGAAGTGGCGCCCCACAAAGAGGTATTCCAACAGATTTCCATCGTTGGGGATAACCTCTGAGAGACCTGTTTGCGACAAGAGCCAAGGCAGAACTACAACTCTTCGTCAGCTTCATCATAGATCTGCAAATCCTGGCCATCGACGCCTCATTGATCAAGTTGGACAACTCCCTGGCCTATGCCTTCCTGCCAATCGCCATGATACAGGAAGTTCCTCTAAAGATCACACAGCATGACTGCGTCATAATTCTCATCGTACCACTGTGGCTGCACCGCAGTTCAGCGAGATTACCTCACAGAAATAGCTTTCATCTAGAACAGTTGCAGAAACTACGGTATCAGCTAACCGACCTTCCACACCTCAACTGTACCAGTCGAAGTGGTCTTGTTTCAAGTGCCGGTCTCGAAGAATCCATCCCGTTGCTGCCTCTACTTCGGTAGTAACACATTTCTACTCCATCTACATATGGAAAGAAGTTTCAGATCAGTACCAGTGAAGATCAGCCCTAGTCACGAGTGTGAACATCAGCTAGAGCCATCGTAAGATACAGATCAACCCTAGCCAAGGTGTTACGCGACATCAGCCAGACAGGCAGCATTTCTGTGCTATTGCATTACAACCTCGACGAACTCAAATCAGGTGGAACCTTTGCGGTCGTCCTGAGAGCGTTATTTCGGTTTTCACTCTAACTTTCTACAGTCAAGTCCAGTGAAAACACTATCTTACAGCCTTCCTTACGGAATTTACCTTAGGAGCAGGGATATCTGAACGGCATGCTTTGGAGTGAAAGTCCCACACCGGAGCGGAGGGTTGGTCCAGAACATTCTTCTGCCCGGTCCCGGAATTCATACAAGGAATGAGCCTACTCGTTTTGGCCTTTGTGAACACCACCTGTACTCGATTCCGGCACTTTCGGACTTCGCAAACGGATTGGAAGATGGGCTCCTTCTCTATCCAGTAGAGCCATCCGCCATTATCTACTTTGCACAGATCCGGAAAGGGGATTCAGACGCCTATTATGTCTATCACTATACTGGACGGTGACATCCGATGTTACCAAGTATATGATAGCACCCTGGCTGAAGATGATTCACGAGGCGTATCAACTTGCAATGGATGCCCCTTCTCTACTAGCATCAGTGTCTTCGCACGATTTCCTGGCACCTGTGAAGGAACCTATCCTCAGATGATATAGTCCAGTCCTGCTCAGGCACAGCCAACTCGATTTTTACCAGCTTCTATATACGAGACATCTCGTCCAGACTGACAGGGTGACATCACTGGGACCTGTAGTAGCAGCCCAGCGCATAGTCCACTAGCCCTCTCGTAAAAAAAGGAGGGACGAACAACACCACAGTCAAGACCAGCAATCAAGCAAGGAAGTCCCAAGCCTGAGGTAAGTATCACTAACAGCCATGCCGGAGGCGGAGGGATTTCACAGAGCGGTTAAGACGGCTACAACAACATGATCTTTGACATCCCTATGCTTCTCTCACGACAGGGGAAATCTCTAAGAGTATTTTAAGGTTACCAGATCTAGATCATCACAGGTGGCCTTACGCTGCATCTCGAGCCGGGAACTACACTGTTGGGAGTCTGGCATCAGTGATAGGTGTAGATTTGAGTCACAAATATAAGACATTTATAAACAATGTTCAATATTTTTTTTCAAATCAAACCTGCTATCACATAAATGTGCCCATCCCGACCTCCCCCCGCGCTGCGACCTTGTCACAACATGTCTCGTGTTGCAGAGGGAAAAAGAGAACGAGCTTGAGTACGCATGTACGGACAGCGCCACCTGTAGATCAAGGGGAAGTAACTTTTATCTGCAAATGGGATCTCCAAAGGAGGAATATGAGTAAATTTGCAAAACAATTGAGACACACCAATATGTTCAATTTGAAAACCATCAGTGAAAATTAGGTCGATTACATATAGCAGCTTGTGGATTATAGCAACTATTTGCCGCCATCTTAGATTGGCCCACTTTGTGGCACTAAGCTACCGACCGGACATGGCCAGCATGATTTTTTGTACTCTACATATATAATCTAATATGAAAATCACCATGACGTTTTGCCCCTCAAGATGGTACCAGTATGTGGTCTAGCTCATGGACTATATTTGTCAGATCTCTTTGGCGTGCGAAGACACAAAGTAGTCTATCAAGGCTCTAACAGGAAAATAATTTGGATATATTTAAAACTCGGTAACCGAATATATTTAACTCTTGCCTATCAGATGGTATGGCGTATAACGTTGGGCACACCGGTTCTCGTCATTTCAACGAAGTTAAGCAACGTTGAGCACGGTCGATACTTGGATGGGTGACTGATGCTGTACTAGCTGGACTGATCAGTATCAAGGATAATATGAACTGCTGCCGCTCTCGTGTCCTGGTACATGCAAGCACCGTCGTGATATGGGTGAAAAATTGTTGAGAACGTTCAGTCCCAATCACGCACTCACTCCTCTATCAAATGCTGAAAGCTATTCTCAATAAATGTATTTTTTTTTGCTTTTGAAGGTCGTCTATTCAATTGTCCTACCGAACTCTATGGCCAACACACAATATGGCTTTGGGAAGTGTTAACTGAACTGTCAGGGGATATAGAATCGCTCTCTGTACGCCTGCGTCTGTGCGTGTCAATCCACTCAAAAACATTTCTGTGACGTTGTATTGAGAAAATGCCTATCAATCTATTGATCTCGAGGTCAATAGATCAAAGGCCAAGGCCACAACTCGAGCCTCACAGATTTTTCTTCTGAATAAGAACTGCCATTCATGTTAGAATGGAGTTACCGACCTTAGTGAATATTATCGTGTAATAATGTTTCGATGTTTAGTTTTAAACCTCATCAAAAAACCTCGCGGCTACGATGCTAGTTTTTTTTGATTGACGATCTAAAACTAAACATCGAAAAATTATCACACGACAATATTCACTAAGGCGGTCATTAACTCCTAAATAAATTTGTTGTTCTTTTTTATATATGTTCTCACAATATTGGTATGTGGTGTCATGACTCTTTGTCACTACTCTTTGTCACTACTCATAAGCTGCGTTTGGTCGTTATCTGTACATGTTCGTCCCCGATGCTTACCCTTTATACGAATCATTAATTGTGATTGTAGTTTGTGTCTTTGACGAATAAAGCGCGTGGTCGTCATAGGGTCTCACAGACTGTTGTGTTCTGATTAAAAACTAATATTTTCCCGGTTTAGTCGTTTCTTCTACCCGTATCTCACAGCCACATAGTTATGAGTTTCCATCAGATTACTTGATATGGGTATTACATCATTGCTCTTGGATGTAAGGCCACTCAATATGGCACTAGAAGCCGTATCGGCACGTCGTTCAAGACGTTGACATGAACCTCCACAATTAAAGCGTCGCTGAGACACAAACCATGACTGGGATAATTGTTTGGTTGTTTTGGTGTTTTATACATGCACACAGAGTAGTTCCTTTGTGTAAAAAATACAAAATGGACACATGTTTCATTATTGTATTAGTGGACAGCCAAAGCATATATAATATCATCCCCGGAAAGATGGATAAACTGTCAGAAATTAACTGTATTCAATGTAGGATTTTTCGTTTTTCTTATTACCACATGTAAAGTTTTGACGTGAATGTTCTGTGGGTTTAATGCAAACACATGGGTTTGGTGAAGTAGAAAAACTGATTTTATATATGACACACCTGCCGCAGAAATTAACAACATGTTAATATCTAATTTTTTGACAAAATAGTGAACATTTTCGTACCCCTACCCCCGAAAGTAGATGAATCCCTCAAGCGCACCTGTGAAAGCCAGAGTTTACGAGATAGCGGATCTTGAAGTTACCGTCCCACTTTATATTGATATTGAATCTTCTGTAATCTTTAGAATCTGCCAGCTTTGTGTCCCGTTTACTCCCGGTTTCAGCTAGATTCAATCAGTTTATGTGAGGTTTCACATGTATTTCTTGTGCGACGTCGTACAGATTCCATTTGCTTCCCGCCAAGTTTTGTTCAAATAAACCAAACCATAATCCGGCGTAAACGAACTGAAACCGATCTAAACTAACAATAAACATTCGTTCCACTATCAGATACCGGCTTGAGCAAACATTTGTTATGTTATCAGATTAACTCTATCTGGCCTGGGCGATTTGGGGTGTATCGCAGCCTGGGGGGGGGGGGGGGCGGAAAGTGCCCCCTATATATTTTCTCTACCACTAAGGCTAGAGCGCTGAAACTTACCACACAGTATCTTTGGTTCAAGCTCTACCGGGAAATGTTAAAAAATCCAAGATGGCCGCCATGATGACGTCACAATGACGTCATCTTCACGGAAGCCATTTTTTTGCCTTTTTGGGGTCGATTTTTCGAAATTTTCATTTTTCCGATTTCTCTCTCGAAAAAAATCAAATAGAATAATTAGTTTTGCATAAATGAAATACTTTCAAGGCCTTTTAGGCATGGAAAATGTGAAGAAATGGAGCAAAAAGATTGAAAAACACGACTTTCGCGGATATCACATGGCCGCCATTTTGAATTTACCCATGATCCTCTGCCCGGGGTATATGAAAATAGGCTCAAAATGACCCCAATAAGATAAGCTTAAAAGCCACTAAGTTTCAGCCTCCTCGGTTTTGTCGTTTCGGAGCAGCAGAGAAAAGTTCACTAGGGGGGGGCACTTTTCGCCCCCCCCCCCACCCAGGCCAGGTAGGGTTAATTCTGGCTCCAGTTGATACACAACATCTGATTGATTCCATAGTTATCGCGATAAAATTTGAGAATGGTCGAAGAATATAACGAACTAAGAGGAACCAAAGAACGAGGAAAAAGAGAAAGAAAAGTGCATTCACTTCACGGCTTCACCGGCTATATATACAACTGTCCAATCCGTCGTTCAATATTCAGCTGTCGTCCATCGGAGAACTTCCGCTTCCATACAGTATAGACCTATTCGTATAACAGCAATAGCTAAAAAAGAAATAGGGCTTGAGGAACACCATGATCTACTTTTACCCCCGCAAGTAATGCACTTAAGGAGATCGGACAAAGTTTGGATAACCATTCTTGGCATATGGCACTTGCCTTCAGGGAGACCGGGGTTATAGGCGTTGTCCTGGTACAAGACTTCCGGTCACACCGTGTCCTAGCTGTTACACGTTGTACCATGGAATGGCCTCTCACTAATTTCATAATAAGGAAGAATGTCCGTTTTTAAAAAACATGAAAATTCTTCCTACTTTTTTGTTGCTGATATCTATAGTACCATTCTGTTGGGTATTGTCAGTCTTTTAAACGGACATATGTGAATCGATGCCTGGATTCGCCTGCAGACCTGCAGGGATCAGTGGGTAACTTTTCAATGACCTCAGCAAGAGTATTCGCCAAAGACTGGTGGGTCAATGTTCGTGTTGTTTTTTTTCGCCGTTTCAAATCGGCTGCATGACGTGGTAGACAACACACTGTACTTCAATGTAATCGGACTTAACATATTTCTTTGAAAAATAGGCCGAATGAGACCATTTCTTTTATACTGTTTACGAGTTTTCCAGGAAAACGAAGCAAACTCAAATGGCATTTCCCTTGGAGTAATGGTACAAATTCTATATGATAAATGGATATAACATGTTTGCGTTAAAGATTATTTGACTATTGAAGACAGAAGACCCATTGGTTATTTTCAGCTGAACTGGTGAAGTCTAGAGTGCAACCTAAGGGCACTGCCTATCGACTAGATCACACACCCAACGTTCAGGGAGATTAATAATGTGTGTGTCGTGCACCGGAGTCGAAGTTCCTTTCATGATCATTTCTTTGTGTTCTGACACAGCATCGGCCAGGGCGAGAGCCCATACTAAATGGGCGTCTGTCCGTTCTTCCTCAGTAAACAGCTGGTGCGAAGAACGGTCCACGGTGTACGTAAACGTCATGAGTGGTCGTCGAATTAACAGCACAATAGACGTTTATTTTTTGTCCATCCGTCACGATGTGGAGTAACCGCATTTGATGTTGTGTTAGAATCCGAGTAAAAGGTCACCCAGTCTTCCACGATGGTGACTTTATCCTAATAGACGCGTAATCCCAACTCCGGTATACGGGAAAAAGGTTAGTACGACTCGTGATACGTTTGAGCATTCGTGCTTGAATGACGCGCACCGTCACTTGCCCTGGCATTTATAGGGGTACCTTTGATCTTGTTCTACTAACCGAGTGTGCATGCACGTATCACTGGATCTACAACGGTCGGGACCATGTACACATCCGGTACGTCGGTACGCCGTGGACTTATATAGCGTCCTTCGTTCAGCGCGAAGGAATATTGTCACCATCGGATGACTGCGCAAAGGACGATGATGTTGCGCGTGGTGACACGGAAGTAGGCCAAAGGTGAAGAAGTGAAGGCGAGTGAAAAAAACCCGGCGTTATCATAACGATGTCCGTTCCTGAGATAAACTTCTACTTCCGGTTTGATGAAACCTGTATGATGGCCACTTGGGGTGTACAGTAGCCTGCTTGGAGGGACCATTTCGTCTCGGCCACCCTAAATAATATTATTTCTCCTTGGGTTAGATGCTAAAACTTCTTACACTATGGATGTGGGTCAATCTCTACTAGAACATGTAAACCAAATGGTGGCTCAGATAACGTAACAGTGAAGCCATATTCCAAAAATGTAATTTGGGGTCCATTTTCTGTCAGATTTCTCGAATTTATTATTCATGTTATCTTCTGCGAAACAAAATACACAACAATTAGGCTTATCATCTGAAGTGAATAATTTGGGGTACTTTTATTTGTTAAACGGCAAAAACGTTTGAAGAAAAACGTTTTCTATAACAACCTCGTGGCCGCTATGTTAAGGTATTAAGTTTAGAATAACATGGTACTACTACAAGCCAATTAAGAACTACACGAACATAATTCTTTTGGAGCTGAGAAAATCAAAGAATCATCGGAAACTTAGGAACTGATCATGTCCCATCGGTATACATATCAAACATTTTGTGGACAAAATGGTGCTCTCTAAAAAACTTAAGAGTGGAAATTCCTCCCACTCAAGCACTTGATTGAAAAATTCCGGTGAGTTTGCCGCATGCCGGATATTCCATGTCATCTTTAACTACAAACACTCGGATACATTTGCTGTAGGTTCAATACCATAGCGCGATATTCTCTCAATTTTATTTGTCATCTGTGGAGGTTGGAAAATGAATTAGTAACTCAATATGATTGCATTTACCGCATATATTATTATCTTTGTCAATTTAAGCATTATTTGGGGATAAAACAAGGCCGTCGAGGTTTTCATCCCGCCACTATAATATTTTGTATGACTAATCAGTATTGATGTTTATGGAGAAATGAAAAACAAATCAAAAAAGGTAAGACATGCAGTTTTATGTTCTTTCTTGGGTTATTTTGAGCAGACAGAATTGCAATGTTTTTTTCAATATTTTCATAGCCGAAACTAATTACACATCAATGCACCGAATACCTAAGTTTATCAAACGGGTTGATACAATTATAAGATTACATCCCGAGATCTGCATGTTAAAAGGATTAATAAACGCAAAGTGTATATATATCCTGTGGCAAGCAATTACAATCTCATTCAGGTGATTCTTTTGTGCAAAACACACCGAATGTCAAAGTTTTTGAAAACATATTTAATTGAACGTAGCCACCTTAATTAAAAATTCTGCCATAGTGTGCATTTGGTCGGTCACTCATTTATCACATATCACCTACCACAAGTAGTAAAATAAATATTATTACATATTTATATAGGGATGGAACAAGCCCCATGGGGTTTTATTCCCGCCGATGACTTACTAGTTGTTATACTAAGTAATTTATAGAATATGATTATACTCCACAACTAGGCTCTTCAATATTTATGTACTGTATACTTGGTGAATCTAATAAAAATAAAAAAATAAAAATAAATATGTAAGGAAATTTCAACAAGTTAATGTATATATGTTATGTATATATGTGTTTTTCGCATGCTTATATAGGCAATGTTAAAATATCGTCTTTATGTTAATAACTACATTTCTGTTTGTGTAAATTGCTAGAATGTCAGATTGCAACACTAAATTATAACAGGGCCAATCACAAGTACACGGCAAACTGTACTATGAGGCGTATACTCCTATTTCTTGGTACGCAGCTCGAATAAGACACCCCGAGCCAAACACATACCTATATGAATATTAAAATTAACGAATTGAACACAGAAATTGGAATCGAATTAAACATGCCAAATCTAAGCTTCTTATCGCTGCTATGGAAAAAAAGGAAGGAAGCTAAGGTTGGATAAGATCGTTCTCTCCGTACTCCGCACTCTCCTGTGCTTATACAAAAGGGGAAATTGAAAACACTGCGATTCTATTGTAGACTCAAATCTATGTTTGGCTGTCTTCTACGGAACATACATAGAGTTCAGCCATGACCACTATCGCAACATATCAACATTTGATTGAGATGCAGCATTCTTCAATGAATTTAGTCTTTCATTTGGCGGGCCTGCTGGAGATCTGCAGAATGAACATACAGGGAATCTGTGCTGTCGATACTGAGCTTTCCAGCTGTCCATTTATTCTGGAGATTACTACGATTTGTTGGCCTTTGTGCTGAAATGTATTGATACACAACATTAAAACGGAATCAGCTGTATTACCTTCAAAATAAAGCACCGGTACTGGAGCGGTATTATTTGACTTCGCACGACCATCAGATGCATCAAATGGAAGATTGACCTCACGCACTCGTGCAAATTACATGGTCTCATGGAATGAATTATTCCTCCCATGCATTGAATGAAGTAGCTATGAATGAATAAAAAAAATAGTTCACATTTGTATAGATTCATGAAGTTTATATACGGAAGCCCACATCCCGATCAAGAGGAATGCGGGTGGGGGTGGATGCATGGTCCAGAGGTGGGGGTTGCATGCAAAACAAAACTGAGGTTCTACGATGATCAAGGTAACTTTCGCTCAAAAATCATGCCAACAGGTCACAATTCAACGTTTCTAACTCCAAGTCTAAACGATACATTTCAAAGTAGAAACTCAAAACGATTCAGTGCCCATCACAAGAAAATGACTTCCGAAAAGATAATGAAAAATAATCGTTGTGGTCATCTTGGATGTGTTTACATATTTCTGTACAGATTAACCCAAATAAAGAGTATGGGACACTACAGCCTAGCTTCTACGTCAAGGGGTAACGAAAACGAATAGGGGAAAATAGAGCCCCCCCCCCCCCCGGCTAGGCAGAACCTAAATCTACCAGGGAGTATTTTGATGTTGTTTAAAGACACTCATCTATGTCGGATTTCTCGACTCTCAACATACTTTTCCTCATCAATACTATCGATGTTCAATAAAAATTGTCACAGTGGTATGTTAATGTAAGAAACCATAAGTACTGGATTAGTTCTACTACACGTGAAGAATATAATTATTGGGTTGTTCCTTTGTTTATACAATTGCTCGAATTTCTCATATACCAACAATGTAAAGGTACATGTATCCCAATGAATACAAACTTTGCGCCACTTTTAGCAGACCTATATCTCTTTTCGTATGAATACGTCCTAAATGCCAAAATCTTCAGAAGGTAACCATTTCAATGCTCGTTCCTCTTCACCAAACGCTATATAGATATTTGTGATCTCGCCAGCGATTCATAGCACTAGATACTCCCTAAATAACCACCCTGTGAAGGATATTTTCCCGCCTCTATTGTAGGGAACCATCTTGCGTTTTTATTATTTTTTTTCATTCACATTTGGAATTGGTGCTAACTATCATACGAATAGGTCTTTCGAATATTGACGCAGAAATATTTCTCTCGACGATGGTGAAATATTTAATGTCGGATCTGACGCTTACTACCACAAAAATTCCACCAAATTGTCGACTTTTTAACACAGAAGATGATCAATTGATGTCACAAAAATAGGGCGTAGCCTGCCATCCTGTTCGCTGATACACACTCCAAGAGCTGTTACAGTCAAGGATTTTTGGGGATCCCTCTCAGTTCTGGCAGTACTTGTTCTGAACGGCTTTATGAGTACGAAAAGGTATCCACCACGATCTATGGGCGGTCACAGATCAGTCGGCAGAGCATCGGCGCGTTCAGCCGGGGTCGTGGGTTCAAATCCTGCTGACGACCAATTTATTGAATCTCTCTCAAAAGTACTTTCTTATGCATATATGATCAGTGGCGGGCTATACACCATTCCAAATATCGTGTGTTCATTATAAAACCAGTTGCTCACAGTGCAACACAGAGAGAGACGGTTGGTGATCACAGGGACAATCGACTAGTGTGATACCCATGGACCCTCATAGCTCAATCGGTAGAGTATCGGCGCGTTTAGCCGGGGTCGTGTGTTCAAATCCCGCTGTAGACCAATCTGTTCTTTCTCCCTCAAAAATCAGTTCATATGTATATATGCTCAGTGGCGGGCTATACGCCATACGAAATATCATGTCTTCATTATAAAGCCAGATGCGCACAATGCAACATCGTGAGAGAAGGTTGGTCATCGCGGGGACAATCCACGGGTTTAATACGTATTGGACGTCATAGCACAGTCGGTAGAGCATTGGAGCGTTTAGCTGGGTTCTTGGGTTCAAAACTTGCTGACGACCAATTTATTTTTTCTCACTCAATACTCATTTCATATGTATATATGAGCAATGACGGGCTATAATTCATACCAAATATTTCTTCATTATAAAGCCAGTTGCACACAATGCAACTCCGACAGAGAAGATTAGCCATCAAAGGGACAATCCACGAGTGTAATGCCTATGGACTGTTATAGCGCAGTTTGTAGAGCATCGGCGCGTTTAGCCGGGGTCGGGGGTTCAAATCCGGCTGACGGTCAATTTATTCTTTCTCTCTTAAAAATCATTTCATATCATCTTACTAACAACACTTCGCCCTACCGGGTTAATACTGGATGAGATTTTGTTCCTGTCGCCACAATTTTCGGAGGCGCATTGGAGGAAAATATGGCGAGAAGAACCAAATCTCATCTCGTATTAACCTGGTAGGGCGACGTATAACAAATTTATCCTATCGCAAATCCTTCCATGATTTTTCCCCCGTGACAATATTATTAGATTTCTTACCTTCAGTGTCATAAGGAGGCATGAACTAAGCACGCGATAAACTGATATCACCATACTGTCACACGGCCATGACGAATAGCTATCGCTCAAAAGCGCCGGGAAAGTTTCGATTGTATGGCGGTATATATTAGCCGAGACTTCCTCAATACAGACATTAACATTGCACTAAAATTTAGGGAATTAATGTTTATGTCTGCTCGAATCAATTAAACATCGAACAGAAAAGGCCGCCCGCCCATATGGATGAGTCGATCAGATAGCTGTGTCAGGGATGAAGCCGTATTAAAAATTATTGTGCAGCTATTTAAAGAAATTTAGATGTCGAATGCATGTGTATACTTAATAAATCAGAGGTCTTACTGAAGAACTAGATGGCAAAGAACACATACCATATCGACATGTTTCTACTTGGGATTTCTTCCGGTCGCCGCGGTATGTCAGTGGCAAAAGTCATAAGGCTTTCATCAGTTCCACTGCACGTACAGGATATCATTCTTGGGATGTTTCTTTGTATACAGAATTGCTTAATTTCTCCTTAAAAACATCTATGCAAAGTTCGGCAATACCATATAACAACGGTATATAGTATCGCAATGGGTACAGATTAAGCACCACATTTGGCAGACCTATATCTGTTCTCCTATAAATACGTACAAATGCAGAAATTTTCAAAAGATAACCATTCCAAAGCCCGTTTCTTCTCCTTCACCAAAGGCTATACAGAGGATGTCCTAGCACTAGATACTTCCTATATTAGCGACGCTGTGCGAGATATTTATCCCCCTTTCCGTGCCTTTCACTAGCTGGATTTGAAGGAATTCACTGGCATCCCAGTTGGAACATCATATTTGCACCAATATTCTCTAAGCACCTGCATATGGCGTATACATAACTCGCCCGGAAACATTTGCTAGATCATGTCCAGGCTGTGACGATTTTAATCAACGCCACAGAATATTCCTATCTTGTCAAACAGGGCTACATCGTCAAACGCCTCCATTCAAAGTCAATCAAATTCTGTGATAAATATCGTACACATTCTGCAAATCATAGAAATATGATTATATGTGTTGTAATTAAGAGTTTTCCAGGAAAATTGAAGCAATTTTATAGAGTATTGCAAGATTTAATATTTTACTACATAAAATTCATCTGACTTGATACAAGCATTCTCAATTTGAGAAATCCTAAGACCCAAACTAATCAAAAGGGGAATCAGTATAACGTTATCATGTCGTCATTGTATTCCCGATTCCGCACACTACCATGGATATTTAATTCAATCTTGAGGCTGGGATTCTAAAATTCTACATCCTAAAGTCAAGCTCTAAATGAAAATGTGAATGGATTAACTTCAGGTACTATGATAAAGACCACGGCCATGTCATTTGTAAAAAAGGGTATTTTTAACGATTGTATATACATTATTATTTGCAGAATTTTTCTCCCTAAATACTGCCCAGTAAATTATGAAGTGTATATTCGATGCGAAATATATAAAGTTTAGACATATACTGGTAAATAAAAGCGAAGCACACTGAAGAAAATTTCACAGAACGCAACGCTACAGCACCACCCTTATGAATGCCATATTTAATTTATCCATCATGACCCTGTACGTGAAGTGACCCAAGGATCATAGCCACCATGCTGCCCTGCCGTCATGCCAGGTAGGTTAGAAGTCGTATCAGACAGATCTGAAGAATTTTGTCCTTTTCCACCTTACACTTCGAATTTATATTCATTGCATTCGTAATTATTTTGCTGTAGCCTGTGACTCTGCAATTCTGAAAATGGCAAGCGTCAGATCCGGTATTCAATATTCAGCTGTCGTCCATAAATTATTTCCGCATCATAATCAAAACACCTATTTCGATTTTTGTCGTGATTTAAAATAGAGAAAAAAAATCATATTGCTTGCTGTCATCATCATCACATTTGCTTGTGGAGATTTGTTAATTAATTGTGTCCACTCATTTTATGCACATGTGTGAAGTGCCGAATATAGGCCGGGAGCGTTGCTCAGCTGACTATACCACCACTACTAACGTGACCTCCCAATTTGTATTAGAGAATCTCACGCTTCTGCATCATGGACTCATGAGGGACGACGAAAGTTCTCAATATAATCCAGTAATCATATCGCATAGAAGAATACTCGTATGTTATATAAAAATTAAGTACCGGTATGCGTGTATCACATATGGAATATCTTGATATATGATAGATATTATTAGTTATTCGGGTTTTTCCCCGGGTGTAAGGAAAGTTACGACCCTCCCCGAAACTCATACACCCTTTGGCGTACCCTCCCTGAGGCCATTTCGTTTCCTGCACCTGGGAAGAAATATTAGTTAAATTATAATGTTTGCAAAGCCGACTCGCGTCGGTACAATCAGTGATAAAAAAATAGGTTAGAGTATATGTCATGATAAGAAATTTCCCAGGAGTTACACTGTGAAAAACGTACTGATTTAATGAATAGTCACCATGAGTCTGTTGTTCTGCATTCTGACCCTCAAACATATATAGAGATAAAAAAATGTTCTTGTGCAATGACGCATGTATGGGAAGGCGCATTTTGTTGCAATGGTACATAACTAGGCCAATTCTACATAACTAGGTCATCATGATCATATTTCAGTATACATGTATCTCGATAACAACAATGCATACCAGTGATATGAGTACTTACTGAAGATGAACTGGAACAAACACACTAAACCTGGACTTCCCTTGCAAATTTCAGTCTTGACAACAGAGAGCCATAGAAGAAAATTCCCAGTACAACTGATAAGAAGATCAAAGTACATGCCCTCTTGTATTCAAACCAAGCAAACACTAATGGGCCGATAAGTGCCAAATTACAAAACATATAAGGGAAGTGGGAAGAGGTGCCGACATACTGACAGTCACATGACTTCACAGTATAGTCTTCCGGTTAACCTGTTCTAAAGCACATAACAAGAATCTAACGATTCTTGATATGTGTTGTATCTCAGGTACGCTTTTATTGTACCTGTTCATGTGGCAACTTGGATGATATGAGCCATTCCAGCAGTGTTTGCAGAAGCCACAAGTTCCAGTGAAAACACAATAAAACATGGAATTCTGAGGGCAGTAACCCACAACTCTATTTCCAAACGACAAAGCAATCTAGCCACAGAAACTACACAAGAAATAGCCCTATGCTGGGTATCAAAGCGTTAACTTTTGCTCTTCAATTGTCACACAAAGTTGAGCCCAAGCAACAGAAGGTATGTGCTGGTGACACAGGAAGTCGTTTTCACACAATCTCCTCACGCATTTTGCCCAAGCAACATAAGGTATGTGCTGATGACACTGGAAGTCGTTTTCAGACAATTTCCGCATGTATCTATAAGTGGTTTAGGTTATTCACAATACAGTTTTATTCTATTTTGCACGGGCCGTTTCTTGGTCGTTATAATCTTGCCATTGCCAATAAAGTGGGTGATCCGAACAATACTACAGTATTTTTGCCAATTCTCGGATGGTCTGCTAACAGTTTAAAAAAATACTGTACATTTACTTTCTGGACTGCATCTACATATCGGCATTATAATCAGAGCTGAAACTTTGACTTCATTAGCATCACATCGTTGTCATTATGAACAACTTGACACATTTCTATATGTTATAGTGATACTGAATAACTGAACAACAAAAGTGACATCCGACATTCAATATTCAGCGGTCGTCCATAAAAGAATTTCTGCGTCAACAATCGATAGACCTAAATCGTCTAACAGTTAACACCAATTCCAAATATTTATGAAAGCAAAATATTAAAACACAATTGATGCAAGTGCCCAAAAATAAGACTATAGTCTATATCATTTAGAAATAAATCTATAAGTCTTTTATGTTGTTCAAACTTGAATGAGTTGTTGATGGTCAATGGTCTTGGCCTTGACCCGCTTATCGTTTCTACCATCTTGCAGGAAACCTTATGTTTTTTTAAAGTATATTTTCTATTTTCATTTCATGTTTATTTCAGACTGATGCTAATAGTCATATAAACAATTTCTTTCGATTATTGACGAGGAAATTCTTCTGTGGGTGAAGGTTGAACAGTGAATGTCGGACCTGACGTCTATTCATTTCATTTTTTATTCACCAAATTTGCGTAACTAATATAAATGATGCTAACATGCTTTGAAAGGGGGGAATAAAACCCCAGGGGGCTTGTTTTATCTCTAAGTTGGAAATAATACTGAAATTAAACTTAGGATGTCTTAATATTATTGTTTGACAAGTGAAACAGCATTGGAGATGGTCGAGAAAGTAGAGCAGTCATTCTCAATCAGGTATGATCTAAGCTTTGATTTGAAAAGTGATGTCGATGGTATGTTTTTGATAGAGGACATTAGTTTATTCCACTCGCGGGGACCAGCTGTTTTGATAGTATAAAAGGACAAATTACTACGATAAAAATAAAAATGGCCTGTATAAATTAAGATAATGTGCGCGTGTTTGATATTGATGAACAGATGGGTGTTTTACGAAATAGTTCCGAAAATATTTGGGTAGTGGACTTGAATCATAAAAATAATTGTGTACTAGTAGAAGTAACAGATAAAGATTCAGTTTAGGTAACTGGAAAATTTGAGTTTGCTTGAATAAAGGTTCAGTGTGGTCATACTTAGCGGATACCGTTATAAGTCTAATTACACGTTTTTGGAGAAGATTTAAAGGATTTAGATGACCGGTGTATGTGTTACCCCACAAAATGTTGCAGTATGACAAATATGGAAATATGAAAGAGTAGTATAATATAAAGAGTGTTTTTTTATTGAGTGATTTTTTAATATGATGAAGAATCCCAGTATTCCTAGAAACTTTCTTACAAATATAATCAATGTGCGAGACCCAGTTTAGACGGTTATTAAAAAATATTCCAAGGAATTTGAATTTACTAACAATTTCTATGTCTACTCCACACAGTTTTATAGGAGGTGTTTCAACAGTAGACCTGTGAGAGCGATTTGCATAGAAACATTTATACAACTTATCTAGTTCAAGTGTCATAATATTCATAGCATCATTGAGTTTTTCTGAAGAGTAAAGAACACTGAATGTATCATCTGCATATAAGATACATTTTAATAAATCTGTTACGTTAATAAGGTCATTAATGTAAATCAAAAATAAGATAAGATAAGTATGGAGCCCTATGCTTGCTACAGACATGTCTTCTCCCCTAATATATGTACAGCAAATTATTTCCTCATTATTAGTCCACAGTGAACTTGACCTCAATAGCTGTCTTGTTTGCCATAAGCTGAAGGTATTCGTGATGTTTGATGACAATCCACGTCCCTGAACTGGATATACCCTTATCGAAAACTATAGGATTTCTTGAGGAGAACGTCCCATAGGATCCTATACAACAGATCCTATAGGACAGTCCTATAGGATTTTCTAATTATCCCTTCCTATATTTTGATAGGATGTTCAGTATCATGGTTCCAACTTAAGATTTATCGTAATTATCAATCCTGACTCCATTCTGATCGAATAACTGTTATTGCATGCAAGAAATGTCCTCAAATTCTTCCTACGATATATGCCAACTTTCTGTGGACAAAAAGTCCAATAGAAACATTTGATGTTACTGAATCTTAATAATAATATGTGTGAAAGGATAGATATAGTCTCACCGTCATATGCTAAGAATATAAACAGGATTCGGAATTGGAACCCACTGAAATCTGCTTTTGGACAGTTTTGGGCATTCTGACAAAATCGTTAAAACTATTTAACACTTGCATGATCAAAAAGGCCCACGTCTGTATACTATTGAACCTGTAGTATTCAAAACAATCATGATACCCAACACTTTTATATCAAATAACATGAATAATAACATACATTTAATATTTTATTTTCATCCAGTCATACTATA
This sequence comes from Hanleya hanleyi, assembly GCA_036873755.1. NCBI lineage: Eukaryota > Metazoa > Mollusca > Polyplacophora > Lepidopleurida > Hanleyidae > Hanleya > Hanleya hanleyi. The sequence goes on from JAVTVY010016306.1 coordinate 56,535, forward strand.
TACATATATACCCCAAGAACTCAGAGGGACTAGCATAAAATCAATAATACATATCCGATCTGATGCCCCACTGCATAAGGTGGCAAGTATATGGAGTTTCAAGTTGCCACCAGGTGGCGTCACATATGGACGGGTGTTACTGAAAAGCAATCCCAGGGGATCCGATTCTATTTATTTCACTGAAGTCACGCGATCCTGTTAGGATGGACTGCCCGTTGGGGCGATTGGTCCATCTTAATAACGTACGATTTCCATGCATCATGTTCATTGCTAGAAACATAATTTCAAGTCGGGCCATGTGAGGCCACCTGATGACAATAAACGATATCAACTGAAATGTTTTTGCATGGTATCTACATATCAAAATTAGAGAGAATTCATTGAATATGTTGATTTTTTTTATAATTTCAAAGCCTGAAAATTGAAAGACGGATAAGCTGATTAATGAACAGGTGTACGAATAAATTAACGCATGGTCCCAAATTTCCTAGTCCCCATCAATACCCTTCTAGCATAGGGTATCATATAGATATAATAAAAGAAGAATATCACATGTAGATGGATGTAAGAATTCATTCTTCCCTTCGCTACTGATCAAACTGTCGGCTGAGCTGGGCCTTGATAGCATCCCAGTTCCTGTTGACAGTCACCTACAGCAGATGCAGACAACAACCAATTAGCAACGATGTGTGGCAAAGCAGTACATTATTCAGAAATTTCAATCACTGATAAATTTTCTCGTTCACTTAAATGTCGGAGGAAATAAACTATGAAAGAAACAAAAGACAAACACAATAATTTAATGAAATAGCAGAGCCATTAAGAGCTCACATACTGCATAGACTACATAGTGTTACTTCTGACAGGATTGTCGAAGACAATTTTATGTGATGGCTCCAGCTGAGCATTCCATAAGTGTAAAATGATGTAATCAGAGTGGAAGAACAAGCCGCGCCTCAGCGGACCTGCCGGTGCTATCAGAGAAGATATATTGTTAAAGGATTAACTTCAATTTTGTGCATGTCCAGGATTATGTACGAAGGTTACACAAAGAAGTAAAAAGGATAACAATAATAGTATGAAACAAGAACGGTACGACACCTCGTATCATGTTGTATGGCAGCTATTTCCTAAAGGGCTTAGAACTTGTGTTTTGCCGTACTGTTTCTCCAGTAAGTACAACCTTGTGATTATATCGATCGCCATTCTTCGTGAAGAGTGTATTACCACCAGTGATCTATTTACCAGATATATCCACCTTGAAAGATAATAAAATGGATTTTAAAACATTTCATCGAAAGTCAATATGGATCTGTTACTGGAAATATATTCGAAACAACTATGAATCCTATCAAGCCTAAATGAGGGGCTGGATAAGTAACATACCCGGTAAATAACAGGATGTTTTTTTCAGAAAAACTTTGAGTATCTTCAAATGAAAACAATCATATCAAGCTGACACTTCTTACCTGTATTGTTAGGACTTTCATGGTGTTTCACAAGTTTTAGCGCTTTTAACTTCTACCTTCTTAACTTCTAGCCCTTTTAAGTTCGGACTGACAATGAAGGGACAATTATTCATTAATAAATATAACTGAGTTAAGTGTTGAACGGCCGAATATTTTTTTTAAAATAATTTTTACTTGGATGAGGTCTTTTTGTGCTTTTTAGTATGGGAGAGAACTCTGGCCCTAGCCAGACAATCTGTCGGAAATTATCCGGTGTGTGGCTAAAGTCTCATAAGAAGCCTTGACTAGTGTGACACCAGTTCTGAGCGGCGATAAATCAGTGCAAATTTTATTTATTTATCGATAACTTGCTTACTTATATTTTGATTATGTCTCCGAAACACCAGGTAGTATGGTTGTTCTTTGTCTCTATTTTTAGTGCCGGGCCATGTTTTCCTATCAATCGAGCGACAGCACCATCTATATAGACACACATTTGCGCTGTGGGGCGATAACTCCGTTGGGCATGAAGATACAATTTGATAGCGTATGCATACAATCTAATACTAGATCGCAGAAATTGCAAACACTATATTATATAGCATAGAATGGTAAAAAACAATAATAAAACAAAAAATAAATTAGACCGAACATACCATATTCTGAATGCTATACAAGCGTCTAGTCCATAATTCAATATTCAGCCGTCGTTCATTAAACAGAATTTCTGTGCCCATAATCCAAAAGGCCCAATTCATGTAACAGCTTTAGCCACTAATTAAAAGAATACATCATAGTATACATAAAGGTAGGCTAATTTCCTTCAAGATAGAAGCGGTCAACAGTTTTCAATGATGCCGTCAAGACAGAATGATGTTCCTAAAATATCGAATTCGTATCGCTGATCATTATTCTTAAACTATATGATTTTTGTTGTAAGGTCGTTATCTAAATTATGATGTATGTCAGTCACACTTTGATTGTGTATGTTCAGATGTACACTATGAAAATCTTGTAATACATGGGTTCATATGACCTCTAGCCCCGAGTTAAGCGAAATCGTCTATATAGCGTTTGGTGACTAAGAAGGATCGGGCTTTGAAAGGATCTGTTTTTGAAAGTACTTGTATATTGTTCTATTCAAGAGAACAGAAATAGGTCAGCAAAAAAGGGGTGCACAGTTAATACTCATTGGAATAGCTATATGATATTGATATACTGTTTTGCCAAATTTCACATAGATATTATTACTCAGAAATTCAAGCAACCCTATAAACAATGAAACATAACAGGAATGATACCCCTTGTATGTAGTTTAGTTAAAGAATGCTTTATGGATTCTGACACTGATATATCGACGATCAGTTTTCTTGAACACCGATACTATAAATGAACTAAGACGGTCAATGAGGTCCTGATGAGGGATTATATCATAATAGAGTTGAGAAATCCTATACGGATACATGTCTGTGTACAGTCTTTGTCCTTTCCCATCAACTCCTTCGGTAAGATATTTTGAATTTTTCAAAATGGACCTAAACCCTGTATTATGAGTATATCTCCTTGAATCACGTGATGAATTGTGGAGTCGTTCATCCTCATGACAGTTAAGTCATCACTTATCCAGAAATCTAACATCGCTTATGTAACACGAATCTAATTGAATTGTCAACGCACAGTACACGTGCCACAAGGCATGAAGTCCTATATGTAACCCGCTACACCAAATTAAACCATGCTCGTCCGACTGTGCTGGTCCAGCAACCTCGCGCTAGCAACTAAGTTGATGTCGTGTTACATGAGGGATGTGAAATTGGAGTGATATGCAAGAGGTGGGGAAAATTGACGACGTCTGGCGACAAAAATGAAACTATATGACTCTGCAGGAAACTATTTGTCGACACCTAACACTCAGACCCGAGCATACGATGGATTCTCGGACGTAGCCTTAGTATCTCAGCCGCGCTACTATCCCCTTCTTCCATATAATTGGCATGACTGTTGGGGGCCTACATCGCACCAAGGGATTGAAATGAAATAAAACGTCATACGGTTTCAGGACTATACCTGTGCCAACAAGTTTTTTTGCTTCAAAAAGAGACTTCGTCAATAAGCTATGAACCTGGCTTTATATGGTTATTTATCCATTTTGGGAGCTCAGTACACTTTCAGTATATCGTTATGAGTGGCTGAAAGACAAATACCTCTTTTCTTGAGAAACATTTTGTGATTGTTAAATAAATGCTGGTAAGTCATATGGTAGAGATAGAATTTAGATTTGATTTATTTCATGACATGTTATAGCATCGTCTGATATGATCTGGGACGATATACGACATATGAATATTACTGTACCAAACACCTGATAGCATCGTGCACAAAATACAAACAAACGAGGACTGGCCGATATCCGCGCTTGCATTAACAATGAGAAAACTGATGGATACGTTCCCTTGCGGCTCTTTTTACGTTCTGTTTACGGTGTTACGTCTATAAATCTTTATATGACCGTGTGAATCAGCATTTATCCATAGCCTCTAGGCTCCCGCATACCAATTTTTTTAATTGCATATTTCAGAAAATTATATTCACTAGAATTTGGCTGTCGGGCTATGCCTATATAGCCTGTGATACATACATTTGTAACAACTGCAGTTTTTAGTATAGCAAAACAAACCAAAAAAACAAAAAAACAAACAAAGCTCAATGAAATTGAAAATGCAAAACAAACAAGAAGAGATTCTGGTCGACCTGGTTAAAACCGACCGAAACAGGTCACAAACCGCCATTGAAGTTTCTGGGTGTAAGATGATTATCAGGACTTGACTTCCGGCGAACAATGATTGGCCATTATACCTGATTTGGCCAGAAATGGTCTGTGCATGGCGTGTTTTATTTAAAATGTTTCTTAAATATTCGACTCTCAAATATATCAAAACCGCATTTTCAAATTTTAATCGGAAAAAAAACTGGGCCAGTTTAATTGGCCACCTCTGAAATTTGCTGTAATGGTTTCGGACTGGATGACCCTATTTCTGGCGGCCTTATCTCGAAAAAAAAAATGGTGCGGAATGTATGCTGAATTTTCCATTTGTTTGAGCGGAAAGGCCAGGCTACCTGGTGTGGTGTGTCATTTGTGTCGGCGAATAATAGGGAATATAGTTTTCTCAAGGTGTACTCTGCCAATTTACTAAATATTAAGTAAGGAGATTAATTAGTGGTTTGTGACCTACAGAGCCTCTGGTTTTGACCGGGCTCAGAAGTTTCTTTTTAATAGAGAGCTACATGTAGTTCAGTAACTTTTCAAGCTTAATGTGTCCTCATGCTCAGGTTAGGGTTAGGATAGTAGTATATAGCGAGCATAAGCCCGCAACTTGACCTATGTCCTCAGAAATTTGCATATCACGTGACAGAGCTCAAAGGTCAATG
>JAVTVY010016307.1:0-60211 GCA_036873755.1 Hanleya hanleyi
AATACGTCATTTCCGCTACAATACGTAAGAGGTTGGAAAAATTGACATCTGCCGAATAAAAAGCAAACATATGTCCTGTTAATTTTCTAAGGCTAAAGCTCCAAGTATATGATATTCCATCTGGACTACTTCCTGGTGAACCGTATATTTCGTTCACAGCGTAGCTTATATAGGGATTATCCTATGCGAAGATATCATCTTCATAGCCTTGGCGAATGAGAATGACTGGTCTTTGATAAGGACAGATATAGGTCTGCCATATACTGGGGTACCATCTGTATTTATTGGGAGATAACATTTCATGGATACCTAGACGCTGTTGATGAATAGTTTTATCAAATTTCTCATAAACACTATTATTGAGAAATGAAAGCGACTCTGACAATACTCTGAAACATTCGAAGATTGATATCTTTTGGAAAGACTTTCGGCATTAATATACCGATGACCAGTTCTATTGTACATTAATATTATCTATCATCTGTTCAATAAGGCCCTGATGAGGAATAGTAGCATAGAGAGTCGAGAAATCCCACTTTTCTGTACGGCATGTGTCCTTTGTCATCTAGTTCCTGAATAAGACGGAGTTTTTAAAGGGGGGAAAAAGTAGTAAAAATTTTCAACAGCACTGTACTCTCTCTACATATAGAAATGGCAAACATGGTGTTCCGTGTTAAGCTCGGATGAATTTTACTCTGCCTTATAGGTGGACTACATCGCAGTAGGAGAAAGCGATGTTACCTGGAAGAGGTTCAAATATTGTGAGAACGCTATGCCTAACGCTGATCGAGAAATAAGTGATAGGTATCGGTTGTGTCTAATGTTTCATTTGCTTGCAAATTTGATGCAGCAATTACACGAAACTGGCATAAGAATAACCCAATTGTTAAGAGTTAATACCATCAGGCTTCGAACTGCAAAGGCTTTGTAATAAATCGGGTATGAATGTGATATTATGACATTGCAATATTTATGAAGAATATCCTTTCACGAGACAAGGCAATTTTATATCGCACAGACGAGCAATTTGTTATAAAAGCCTATAGTGTTTGTCCAGCGATACAATAATTATCTTATTATCCAAAATCCTACATATAACCATTGTAACGGATTGGCATTACTTAGCTGGTTAGGTATAGGCTAAGTTGCTCATTCATACGAACGAGAAAATCATTGGGAAGGACAAATATCCAGATAAATAAATAGGAAGGTCGAGCTAATGGCGTCATTCTGGTTGGATGCTTGCCATTGATTAACGCTGAACGACATTACTCTGGATTCACAGGGAATGGTAAATACAACAGCGGGGGTATTTCGTCATAATAAACTACAAAGTCAAAACAATAGATTAAACAACATAGAGTCCCTGGAATAACATCATGTTAAGCATTATTTCGGTGGTAATGATTGGGAGCAATCTACTGCATTTATATGGTGTTTGCAATATTTAGACTGCATCTCCGTGAATCTATGATCATGCGCCATCAAATGAGTAACATGAAGATCTTAGAAGTTGGGCAAATTTATCGCAAGAATAAACTTACATTTTCTGACTGGGGACTCGCAACAGTTTGGATACTTAATTTAGACAGTCTGTAAGTCTAATTATAGTCGTTGTCAAACTATGTCCACATGTGTGGTTATGTCGGAATCTTTTCTTTTCCTCCATGCATCGCGATGATGATGGCGTTAGAAAATGATGATGTCAAAGGAACTGAACTGATTAGTCAGTAGCTGAAAAATTACTCGACAGAAGGGAACTACTATTCACTAGTCTACCATTGTCCACGAATCATTTATGCGGCAATAATCGCAAAAAAGATTTTGCTTCACAGCGTTAACACTCTTGAGATAGCTCGAGATAACACTCGCGATGAAAATGTGGTTTCCATGTGGCCAGTCAGTGAATTGGTGGTTTCCGCTAACGGGTGAATTGAGCGAAAACGGTACAAACGTCTCATGTTGAACTGCGAAGTCAATAATCATTCAGAAGGACTGTTTCGTCTGTGCACTAAGTTCTCATTCATTTTCTTCGGTGAAACTTTTCTGCATCTTTCATTAGTGCATCATTGAATTACATAGGTTTCGCTGGATATTAATTCCAAGATCTTTTCCAAAAGGACTGATATTTCACAGCAATCTTCTGCGGAATTCGTGTTCTATTTGCACGCAATCGATGTGTTCTATTTCCTGATTTGGACGGTACTCAAGAGTAAATTTGAATAACGTCTGGCAGCGTGGTAATGGGATAATGCATTGATTCATTCTAAATTGGTGAGAAATATTCAAGAGGTGGGAAAAGTAGACTCGAAACTGGCATTACATACGTATATGTAAGGGGTCAAAACTTTTCAATGATGCCGTCAAAATATCCTGATGATACTATCGTCAAACCGTATCATTTATGTTTTTCTTGGCCTACAATATTGGCTGTTTGGGTCAGAAACAGGGTGGGCCTTTACGTTGCATATATTCCAGTCCACATCTCGAACATATATATAATGTATTTTCGTTTGCGTACAGAGATCAGTTCCAACGTCCAACACAAATGTGTGGTCCATTACAACGTCCCATATACAACAGTGGTGAGATATTTTCTGGAAGCACCAGTACAAATATTCCTATACGTGCATAAGCAAATATCATTGCGAAAGAAGGGGATCAATCAATCAGTTCTCCATGATGTCAGAGAGAGATTTGCTATGGTTATCATTGCATGAGGCTCGTGTCAAAAGTAATCCTACTACTCGGAACTTCAATCAAGTATAGACATCATATCGGACATCTAGTATTCAGCCGTCGTCCACAAAAAAATTCTCGAGTCAATAATCGAAATAACTTAGCACAATTCCTAACAGACATAAAGCGGAAATAAAATAATCCTGTCTTGCAAGAGGAAAGCGACCGCAGTCCTAGTTTCTTAGTGATAATTAATTATCCTCACCGCTGGCCCGTGGCAAGGAAGGTTGATAATTCCATGAAACGACAATTATGTATATAGAAGTCGACATGTATATTTGTTATAGTTCTCTAACTGTCATTGTCCCCTTAGTTGACCATTTACTTTTTCACACGAAGACTATGCATGTGGCGGACGCCAGAATATCTGGTTTCTTCATTCCTGCATTGTCAAAGGTTTATAACATCTTAATCTGTCTTTGTAACACCCTCTGACAGCACGGAGCCGAAATCTCGGTGTGCATGCACAATCAGTTTTGAAAAACAACATGTTTTATTACCTATATGCTACTGATATGCGAAATTATCGAATATCAATACTCAATTCAGGAACTCAATATCAACACAGACACATTCCAAGAATGATATTCTTCACGTACAATATAGTCCGGCAGCCATAGTGATGAACCTTGCGCTGGTGTTCCCACAATAGAGTTTTACTGATTTAGCATTTACGGACCATGCACATAACGAAACTAAGGGTGCCTTGAACGTTTTGATAAAATAGCTTATTTCCATGGCAGAACCACCGTGCAAAATAACTGAAAATAACTGAATTTTCCTAGAACCTAAAGAGATAAAACTTCAGCACAATATATCTCTGAGTCAAGCTCTATACGGCAAAATGTAAAGTTATTCAAGATGGTCGCTCTGCATTAACTGTGGAATCTATTGGCAAATAATTATGCGATATGAAATAGAATACATGTACTTTCTTGCATATTTATTTTGCTATATACAGAAATTGTGATCCATTTTTTCTATTGTTGAATTAGGGTAGTTGTAGATGCAATTACCTTGATATACACAACGCCAAGCTTTTTTTGTGCAGCATGTATAACAAACAGAAGTCTTACTCGATACTTACTCTCTGATATTGATAATATATCCCGCTTGAAATAACTTTGTAATTCTCTCCATATAAAACTCCAGTACTGTAATTTCATGTACCGGGGCTCAATTACATAGGGAGGCACTATAATGTACTCGTGTTCACTTAAACAACTTCGCGGTCAACTAGAACAAGAATACATTATGACGCCTCCCCATGGAGCTCTAATATAAGCTCCTTCGTCTCCCTATGTAATTGAGCCCCGATACATGAAACAACTGTACTGGAGCTGCCTGTCAATATCTTGAGTTAACGGACAGTCCTACACCCTATTCATGATGCGTAAGTAACTCGACTTTCGTTCTATAGAAACAACAGTTGTCTCATAGATATACCTGTTAGTTGGTTGCTCATATGTTTTCAAGTAGGTCGAATGCGGAAATCTAGAATGCATCAATTTTAGATTGACCCAGATTGATGTTAAGAAAATTAAACTGGGAAATCATATATGGGAACCTATGAAGTCAAGCATAAGTCATGGATCTTCTTGCAGCGAATCTAAATCAAGTTCCAATAACATATAAAGAATGAATCAAGACAATCGATCAATCTTGCCAATGAAATGTGAATTTTCATGTGGATAAATTTTATGAAGGTATTAGCAAGATTCTAGGTTTTCAATATGCTGACGCACCATATGAAATAATTAAATAACCAAACGACATTAGTGGTTCTTTTCCACGCATATCGGGATCAATATCTTACGCGCAGAATATAATCTTGTCAGTGATCGCGTGACTGTGCATTTTGACGTTAAATTGTCTGTCTTATTCCCTTTTTTTCTTGATACACGGATACAATAATTGACGTCATGGTGAGGAAATATGAACTTCTGGCAATCTGAAGCTTGTCCGGATTTCCACATCCACTACCAAAGAGATGTCATTATATACTCTCGTTACCGGATAGTATACAGAGTATGCATGAGCAGACAACATAATATCATCTTCGTTGTACAAAGGATCGGACATAAAGTATGTCAATAAGGATGCACCATCCAGTAAAGATCATCAATGCAAAATTGCGCCTGGGTATTCGGGTAGAATTAGTGTAATAGATAATTCCATGCATCATATATCCATACCGCCTGCGCAAATATTTTCGGTTGAATTAAGTGCGAACTATACGTGTTCGAAATTTCTCATACCTACAGATCATTGGATATACAGGAATGAAACCATTTGCGTGTGATTTTGGAACCTTTGTTTAAATATTATTAAAGTATGACCATTATTTCGTTTTTCACCTAAGTTACAGGGGCAGCATATCAAAGTCATCAACAGAACGAAAAATTTAGAAAGTCCCGAGAAATAAAAGTTTGAAGGTTCATTTTATGTAAAGATATGTATTCAAATTGTGATAAATCCGTATCTATCGATCTCACGGCCTATATCGTCACATTTGTCTAATCATGGGGGATATATGCTTTTTAATATTGATCATGTACATAGTTCTCACAATAAATAGACAAATGCAATTGGCCTGAGAAACTCAGAAGGAGCCTGAAATGTAATCGTCATTTGTCGTTTTCGACGCCATGATCACAACACTTTTTTTCAACCAGCCACATATCTATTGTATTATTTTTGGGATGGAGACTAAATTAACGCGATATTATCGTTTCAGGGGTCGTGAGTCCGATTCGCGGAAGATGAACCCGACAGAGGGGCAAATAATGCTGACTGGAAACTTCGAAAAACATCACAAGAACTAAAAGTGAACCCAGTTATGATTTTTATCTTAGCCACTCTTTTATTTTAGCTGTTCATTTGGACATCATGGACCACACGGCTCATAGCATCGGCTTGATCGGTATTAGATACAAATATGTCACAGCGATGATGTAACGGCACTATCAAGTCGTTTGTTGGAAAATGATGAACTGTGTGGCCGCCAGATATAAAAACATATGGAAGCCGGATGCGGCCAATCTCGTCGTTTCGTTTTTTCGCCTTTGATAACGCGCGGCGCGAAAAAACGAAAAGACGAGATCGTGTCGAATTTCGCGAGATTTTGCTTTTTTCTCGTCCTTTCGTTTTCTCGTGTTTTGATAACGCGCGGCACGAAAACACGAGATTGCAAACCGAAAAGACGAGAATGCAAGGCGAAGAGACTAGAAAACGAGGACCAGAAAATTCGTCTTTTCGCCGCGTTATCAAAAGGCGAAAAAACGAGAAAATGAAAAGGCGAGATTCGACCCGATCTCGTTTGTTCGCGTTATCAAAAGGCGAGAAAACGAAAAAAAAAAACCCGAAAAAAACGAGAAAACGAAAAAACAAAGGCATCCAGATCAGAGGTTTGCTCAAAGAAATAATGTGGGCGACCAGATAAAGACCAACAGTCGACTAATATCCCACTGAGACTGTACCGTCAATTTCAATGCCCATCGGCTCGCTTAGGGCGAGAGGCGCGAAATCAACCTGCTCAATGTGCTGTATTTCGTTGGCTTATCACCCCACCTATAGGTAACTCTTCAATGTTTGAAGGCGGCCAGATTTCGGCCCGCGCGAGCATTATCACCGGAGGCGACGCCATGAATATATAACTCAAATTTCGTTTTGTGTGTTCATGAGGCAAAGCAATCTATCTGAATCTAATGACTGTTAAATTAATCCATGATCCTTTAGAAAAACGACAAACACGCGAATGATCGTAAACCGTTGGAATTACAACGCGAAGTCAGAAATTTTCGGGGGTGATTGGGTCATAAATAAACATTCACACGTGCTATATGATGCAGCATTGCATCCGAAGGAGAGACAGAAAGAATATCTGCTGCATATGTATCGATTCTATGAACAGAGCATCGATGTGAATTTTCATTGAAAACCTGGTACGAGTATGGTGAAACGAACCGTTTCGAGGAATGTTAGCACATATCCAAAGATGAATGTTTAGCCTTGAGTCACGCCTACTTTCGAAGCAACATTAAATCAACGCTTCTGCGTTGTTTATTGTACAGTTTGTGCTACAGTTACGGTATCTACTGCTGGTATACTATATTTTCTACCTGGCCGGTAGTCGAGAACGTCACGTTGAGCTTTAATTTCTTTTCATACTTTAAAGCGACATAGCCACCACCCTAACTTACTAATCGTGTAGGCAGAATCACCACGAATCACGTATCATGAAAATACGAGTTTCTGGATAATGACGGGTTTTTTATTTGATTTGATTTTTATTTCACCATGCATAACAATAATGTTTAGTAAACAAAATATAATAGTGGCGGGATGAAAACCCCGAGGGGTTTGATTTATCCCAAAATAATAATTATATTTACAAAGATGATAATATGCGGTAAACTCTATCATAGTGAGACAATTCAATTTTGTATAAAACAAAAATACAAATTTAATTTCCAACTCTAATTTCCAACTTCCACAGACGGCAAACAGAATAGTTGTCTAATTATGTTCCAGTAATAAATACGATTTTATCCTCGATTTGAATAATGAGAGCGAAACGTGAGATTTTAACTGAGAGGGTAAATTGTTCCATATTTTAGGACCCTTTATTTTAGTACTATAAAAAGATAAGTCAGAGTAGTAAAAATCGCGATATAAATTTAATTTAGCCTGTCTAGTTGGGTACCTGTGGACAGCAGATAATTTTGAAAAATATGATCTAAAAGAGTTTGGAATTAGGTCTGTGTGATTGAAAAATTTGTCAACAAAAATTAACACCTGGTAGTCGTTTATTTCTTTTATGGACAATATTTGTAATTTTTGGAATAATGGGGCGGTATTGTCATATTTTGACGAAAATGTGTTTAAACGTATAGCCTTTTTTTGTAACAGCAGCAACGGTTGAAGATGGGTAGGATAAGTATTTCCCCAAACGATATTGCAATATGATAAGTATGGTCTCACTTAGTCCTTGTTAGGATGGTATCACCATAAATAATTCACCTGACAATCTTGGAGACTAAGATAAGATAAGATAAGATAAGATAATTTATTTATAGTCGGTTTGGTACAAAACGATAAAACACTAGCTCGCAGGGAGCTATTGTCACCGACTGTCGGTGCGTATATACAAAGAGTGGGTAGTGCAGAACAATAATAACTTAAAATAATTAACATGTTATAACTTGTATAAATGACCATAGTAATTCTATAAAACAGATTCCCGAGTAATTATAAAGAAGGTAAGATTACTTAATTAAAACGTATTAAAACAGTGATCATTGGTATTTAATAAGGGTAAAACTGATTTTTCAGAATAAATATTGTAAAAATAGTGAATAGTAGAATGTATTAAGATTTTCTTGGTGTGTCAGGGTATAAACTAACTTAAAAAAAAAAAAAAAAATAAGAATAAATAAAATGAAATAAAAATAAACAAAATAATAATAATAATAATTTACATGGCATAACTTCTAACATTCATTAAAACAGATACCCGAGTAAATTGATTATAAATAATACTAGACAACAAAAGTAATATATATTAAAATTACTAAAATTAAAACGTATTGAAAACAGCGATCATTAATGTTAATGACTAGACAGTCAAGTGTATTGCCGGTGCGCGTCTTTGGCTGATCAGGGTTGACTGTCATTATCCATGCTGATAGCTGAATAACTTACGGCGTCATTGTCCAGAAGAACTCTTAAAAAATATCTGGCGTACCAGCTGCCATGTATTCGTCGTCAGAGTTGGATTACGATGAACATCCCGGACATCTACAGCAGTTGGGGTCTGGGCCACATCACTTCATCATGTATTAAAGAGAGGAAGTGCAATAATACAGTTAACTGAAACATTGCTATGTCTTTCCATGCGGTTTTGGTCTTGACTTAGCAAAGAATTGAGGCGAGAAAAAAAGCAGTTCTGTAATTGCCAAAAGTCCATAACTCTTTCGATTATGCTAATTTAGGTGCTATAATATTATTAATGGAACAGATCCTTGGATTACGGACCTTTGGAAACTCTTAATGGACGACGGCTTCCCAATGAATGACAGATCTGGCGCATTTATTTATCCAAAATAAATAATTAGAGCATGGTAAAAAAAATATATATATTAAAGTGTCGGGTCTAATATTTGGCACCTTCCCAAACTTCAAGTGTTTCCGGTCATGCGCAGAATTGAATGCCAGCGCACTATGGACGCCGCGCGAAAAAACGAGATTGTATCGAATCTCGTCTTTTCGTTTTCTCGTCTTTTCGTTTTTTCGTTTTCTCATCTTTTCATTTTCTCGTTTTTCGTCTTTTCGTTTTTCCGCCTTTTGATAACGCGAAAAAACGAGATCGGGTCGAATCTCCTGTTTTCGTTTTCTCGTTTTTTGTCGCCTTTTGATAACGCGAGAAAACGAAAAACGCGGCAAAAAGACGATATTTCTGGCCCTAGTTTTCCCATCTTTCGCCTCGCATTCTCGTCTTTTCGCCTTGCAGTCTCGTGTTTTCGTGCCCTGCGTTATCAAAACACGAGAAAACGAGAAAACAAAAAGACGAGAAAAAGGCAAAATCTCGCAAAATTCGACACAATCTCGTTTTTTTCGCGCCGAGCGTTATCAAAAGCGAAAAATCGATTTTTTCATAAAAACAGCCCAAACTAGGAAGTATATTATGATTACGATCGCAAAGGTTTACTTCGTATGCATTCCCACATTTACAAATTAGCCACGTCTGACAATGCAATGTCTATATTATTGCTTTCGCCTCATGAAGGGAAAGCCATTTGTATGCGTAAATTGCACAGCATAATAGATCTCCGCCGATAGATCATATATAGTTGAACGCTGAACAGACCCAGGAAGAGAACTCTAATTAAGCAGCACATTCGCTCGCTGCAATGTTAATGGATGAGTTGTTACAGCATAGATAATGTCAGCCAGTCAAAGGAATAACTGACACAATATTGCTAATTTTCATTTGCGTCAACAGAGTTAATTAACCTTGGTTGATGTTAGTCACGTCGCATTTTGTAACACCATCTGAATGAATGCACTGTTTATATAATTTTTGAAAAAAGAAACTCTGTTTAATCCTTGAGAGAGAGAGAGAGAATTAAGGGTTAACGTTGCATTCAGCAGTATTTAGCTATATAGCCACGACCAAACAAAATTCTAAGTATTCAACTTAATACAATGTAACTCCGTAAACTAATGCATCAAAACAGGTACATACATTAAAATTTATACAACAAATCGATCTCTCTCAAATAATCTAAGATACTCGACTAAAAAGATCTTCCAACGTAGCTGCTCGATAAAAAGCATCTCCTACAATCTTAAAATCTATTTATTTCTATAAGAATATGTCTCACCGCTAGTTCTTCGTGACATGGAATACACCTTGGGAATGGCTATTTTTCAGTAAATATTCGTGAGTTAATCGTGTATGGCCGATTCTACATCGTCTAATCAATAGTTTTTTTGAACTCGTGAAGTTCGTATTATCTCTAGCATCCCATAAAGATTGAAACAACATTCTCACGTAAGCACAGATAGATGGTCTGAAATCGCTGTATGGGATTCCAACAGGATCAACCTCATTATCTAGGGCTGGCTTAGTTAGCCATTTTATCAGCTTCAGTATTACCTTTGATGCCAACGTGATTAGGCACCCAACAAAACAAAATATCAATCTGTTGTTCAAATCTAATGTCATATCCCAACATCCGGAATATTCCAGAATTATGAGTTGAATTTCCATTTTTAATCGCTTGGAGGCATGACAGTGAATCTGAGAATTTGACATATTTTTTTTCTTATAGTGGACCCAATATCTTCTGAAGCCGACAATAGAGCTTTTGCTTCTGCAGTGAATATGGAACTTTTACCTGGTAGACGATAGATTTTTATTTTTTATTTATTTATTTATTTATTCAACTCATTTATAGAGGGATTTCTCGACTCTCTATACTACAATCCCTCATCAGGACCTTATTGACCGTATAAGTTCAGTATCTGTCTTCAAGAAAACTGATCGTAGATATATTAATGTCGGAAGCCATAAAGCATTCTTTAGCTCGACTACATACAAGAGATATCATTCATGGGATGTTTCTTTGTTTATAGAGTTGCTTGAATTTCTCATTAAAAATATCTATGTGAAATTTGGCAACACAATATATCAGCAGCATATAGGCATTCCAATGGGTACTAATTGTGCACCCCTGTTGGCTGACCTGTATCTGTTCTCTTATGAATATGACTATATGCAGGCGCTTTCAAAAACCGATCCATTCAAAGCCCGTTCCTTCTCATTCACCAAACGCTATATAGACGATCTTCTCGCTGTGGATAATCGCTATATAAATGACGCAGTGAAGGATATATATCCACCTTCACTGGATTTGAAGGAAACTACAGATAGCCCTACAGGCACATCTTATTTAGATCTCTATCTCTATAAAAATGAAGCGGGCATTCTCTCTCGTCGACTTTATGACAAAAGAGATGATTACAATTTCGACATCGTAAACTATCCCTTTTTGGATAGTAATATTCCAGTGGGACCTGCATATGGCGTATACATATCTCGCTTAGTAGCATTTGCTAGATCCTGTGTTAAATGTGATGATTTTAACCAACGTCACAAAACATTGTTGCAGAAACTTATAAAACAGGGCTATTCCACCAAGCGCCTCCACTTAAAGTTTCTCAAATTTGGCGATACATGTCGCATGCTGATAGCAAAATACGAACGTAGCGTGCAAGATCTATGGCGCTACGTTTCGTAACTTGTGTCTAATTCCGCTTAACCCGGGGCTAGGGGCCGTATGAACCCATGTACTTCAAGATCCTCATGGTACTCATATGAACATTCACAATCAAAGCGTGACTGAGATACATCATTCTTTAGATGACGACTTTACAACGAATATTATGGATTAAGAATACTGATCAGCGATACGGATTTGATATTTTTGGAACATCATGATGTCTTGCCGGCATCATTGAAAACTGTTGACCGCTTCTCTCTTGCAGGAAACAAGCTTATGTTTATGTATACTATGATTGTCTGTTTGAATTTGGTGCTAATACTGTTATATGGAATATGAAATAGGTCTTTGGATTATGGACGCGGATATTCTCTAATGGACGACGGCTGGATTATGAATGACGGACTAGACGCTTGTAATTTCAACCTTAACGGCTGCTCTCCCAAGGAGCCCTCTATCACACACAGATACATGACTAATTAACTATAATAAATTAACAATCAAAATAGAATTGACATGAATCGAGCTAAAAAAGACAAAGGCAAAAAAAACAGACTAAAACTAACCTTTACATGAATCGAACTAAAAAAGACAAAGGCAAAAAACAGAGTAAAACTAAACTAAAAGTACAATGCTAAGAACTTGTCACTCTTAAAATCGATCTATTTCATCATGGATTAAGCAACTGCCTCCGATAAAAACGTTTGAATTTGTCATAAGATGTGGCATGGCGGACATCTAATGGTAAAACATTCCAGATTTTGGCAGCAGAATATTTAAAAGATTTATCTAAAAATGTCGTATTGGAACGAGGTATAACTACATTATCTCTTCCTCTTGTTCCATATCTGTGAACTTCATTCACATAAGTATATCTATTTGTGAGATATTGTGGTACTAATCCATTTAAACATTTATACATCGTGCAAGCTTTGTGTTAATTAATTCTGTTGGTAAGGTAACTCCAATTTAAAGTGCTTAAAACATGTTCACTCGGCGTTCTGGGTTTAAGTTGCAATATGATTCTACCAGCTCTACAGATTAATTTTGGGACCCTGGTTACATTACATTTGGTACCATTGTCCCAAACGACATCAACGTAATCAATTACAGGCTGGATAGTAGTTTGAAATATTTTCTTAGCCGTTTCATCACTCACATAACGTCTGATTCTCTGTAACACTCCTAGTCGTGACGATACTTTGTTAAACATTTTAGTTTTGGAACTAAAGATTCAATCCATCTTTAGAACCATCTGTATAAATAGCCTGATATGATCTGTATTTCTCTCTCAGTAGACCAAAATCTTGTATATACACGAGATGGCTCGTGTCTGCCTTTTTATATTTCATCAGTGAAATAGCTTGGGCTTGTTAGCTAAAATTTGACTAAGCTTAATACCAGCTGCTACAATGCATGGTTTCATACGAATTCCAAGAGGTGGAGTAATGGAGGGTTTCTTTAAATAGAAATCCGCGTACCGAGGGTTGAAAACACAGTTATATACAAGATTCGAGTGGTATTTTGTGATATATTACAGTGATAGTTTGATTCATCGAAGTTCTAAAGGAAATTTATCTGCTTCGACATATTCTTTAGGGGATGTTCTGAACGTACTTAAGTCTTAGTACTTGATGGAGAATAGGATCTAGCTTTCCCAAGTTTGACTTGCTTGCATCGTTGTAAACAATAGAGCCATAACCGAGTTTAGAACGAACAAGTGATCGATAGCTGGCAACTACCTTCAACAAATCAAGAGCTTTCGTGCACTTGGCTTTCAAGCAATTTATGTGCGATTTGAATGTTAGTCGGTGGTCAAACAATATTCCTAAGAATTTGACCTCTTTTACTACTTTGATCTCAGTTCCATCTAATGTAAGTACTGGATCTTTGTGCTGGAAATATTTTCTGCAAAAGTGTGTACAATTTGTCTTAGCTCTGGAGAATTTGGAGCCATTTTCTAGACATCATTTCTGTATTCTATTTAGACAAAGTTGTAATGTTCTCTCAATATTGTGTATACTTTTTCCACTACACGATATGTTGAAATCGTCTACAAAGAGTGAACCATCAATTGATTATTCGAAACTGCAGCTAAGCTGTTGATCTTGATACTAAACAAAGTTGTAGACAAAATACTGCCCTGTGGGACACCCAGATCCTGATCGAAATGAACAGACATGGTTGTACATGTACCTAAACGAACCTGGAATTATCTATCATATAAAAACGGGTAAACGACCCTTTAATCCCATATTTTGAAGATCTTTTAGAATCGCGTATTTCCATGCAGTATCATAGGCCTTTTCTAAATCAAAAAAGACAGAAACAACATGTTCATTCTTGGCGAAAGCATTCTTAACATATACGAATCTAATCTGACTAAATGATCAATGGTACTTCTATTTTTTACGGAAACCAGCTTGAGTATCAGTAAGTTTCTTTTCAGTTTCCAGGTACCAAACAAGGCGATCATTTATCATGCGTTCCATTGTTTTACAAACACAGTCAGTGAAATAGGGTGATAATTACTAGGGTCTGTATGGTTACGGCCAGGCTTTGGTACTGGTATAACTATGGCATTATGCCATGACGGTGGAGAGTCTTCTGTCAGCCAAAGTCTGCTGAATATGCGTAATAGGATTTCTAGAGAAGATTCGGGTAGATGTTTCAAAAGTTGATAAAGAATATTATCAGGGCCTGCAGCAGAATCGTTAAATTTCGCGAGAGAAGCATGAAGTTCTTCAATTGTAACCATAGCGTTATAGCCTTCAAGGTTACCGTAGGGGAATTTAATTTAATTTTCCCTTTTTTTTTGGAAACTTTGAAATTTAGGTACATAATTATCTGACGAAGATTTTTTGGCAATTGTTTCGCCTAATTTATTTGCAATTTCTACTCTGTCAGTTATCACCTGATTTCCATCGTTGAGCTGATGAACACCGGACTTGGAGCATTTGACTTTTATTCTTTGGATCATATTCCAAACTTTTGTGATAGGAGTATGTGTATTGATCTGAGAAACATAATTTTTCCAAGAATCAAGTTTATTTTGTTTCATTTTGTAACTCTGAGATCTTTTAAATTTTCAGGATTACGATGTCGGCGAAAAAAATCGTTCAGCTTTCTTCTCACATTTTCTTGCTTCTTTGCAGTCATCATTAAACCATGGTTTTTTAATATGTGCACCTCCTGAAGATGTGGGTATGGTTTGGCTGTCAATTTCTATCAGCATATCTGAGAATAACTGTATAGGATCCGAAACATGGTAGTTTTTGCGAACAAAACTTTTCAAATTCTAGCCAATTTGCTTTCTTAAAATTATACCTTGTTAAAGGGGGTCATCAGCTGAGTGAACAGCTTTTAAAACAGTGGGAAAGTGATCACTTCCACGAAGTTCTTCATGAACAGACCAAGTAAATTCTTCGTGGATAGGAAGGTTGCAAAGAGAGATATCTAATGCGGAACAGGTTCCATGAGCTGAGGACAAATGCGTATAAGAACCATCATTAACAACACACAAAGAATTATTTGATATAAAATTATCAAGAATTTTACCTTTACAATTGTCTTCCTTATCCCAGAGGATATTACGACCGTTAAAATTACCCATCAATAAACAAGGTTTCGGAAGCTATTCGTAAAGATTCTTAAGTTCACTAAGACGGAGACTCCAAGAAAAAGGTATGTACACTGTGCATAATGTGAAAACAGAATTCAAGGTAATACGAACTACTACAGCTTGTAAGTCTGTCACTCAGGACTGTGGAAAACACTCATTTCAATCGATATTGAAGAGCCACCTGTAGCTTTTCCATGTTCGTCTAAAGCGTAGGAATGATAAGGTGTGTATTGATGAAATTTGATTTTGTCTTTATCTGCTTTCTTCAGAAAAGTTTCATCGAGTCAAAAGCTGATGGTTCATAATTTTGAGTTAATATTTGAAGTTCATTCAAATTTGCCCAAACTCCTATGCAGTTCCACTGAATGATGGTGACTGAGCCAGCCTACATAAAGAAATGATATACAAACTGCCCAAGTCAAGATATAGAAGGTTAACTTAGCCATTATGTACGTTTTAGTTTGGGCAATTCTTTGTGAACTTTATTTTCATATTTTTTTTCTTCCTCTCTCTTCTTTTTTACTTTTTTTCTTACAAATATCTTGATCTCTTTTTTGTCCCAACAAGACGTTCGACCTTTGGTTCAAAGAAGTCTCGCCTTTCAAGGAACGTTCGTAACATTCACAATTACAACACATATAAGGGAAGTGGGAAGAGGTGCCGACATACTGACTGCGTCACATGACTTCACAGAGAGCATAGGTGAATCGCTGGAAGGAGTGGAGTAGTATCGATTATTTGAGGCTTCTTGTCGGTTTCAATAGCTAAGGTTTTCTTTTCTTTCTCGGATTCGTGGTGGCTTTCTTACTACAAGACTATTGATTGCTTTCGTCATCTGTGAATTCATTTATTATTTCTTCTCTTGGTGTTCAAATCCACACCAGAGTGAATAGGATTAACGTGTGAATCATGAAATTGCATAGGTGTAACCTGATTTGACACACAACTGGCATCCGTTAAGTATGTACTCTCTAATTCAGATGAGGTAACATCTCTCGGAATCATTTGGACCGGAGTGAATGTGATGGCAACACTTTCAGTATGATTAGAAGCAGACTTCTGATCATTTGGCTTGGTATTGACAGTTTCATTGTCAGTTTCACTGCCAAAAACAGTTTCACTGTTTCATTGTTTTCTTCTGAACCACATCTTTCTTCCACCACATCAAGAAGAGGCATGATTGCATAGGTGTATCCTGAGTTGACACACAGCTGGCATCCGTTAAGTCTGTACTCTCTAATTCAGATGAGGTAACATCTCTCTGAATCATTTGGACCGGAGTGAATGTGTTGTTAACACTTTCAGTATGATTAGAAGCAGACTTCTGATCACTTGGTTTGGTATTGACACTTTCATTGTCAGTTTCACTGTCAATAAACCACACCTGTCTTCCACCTCATAAAGGAAAAGCGTGAAGCGGTTTGTGGCTTTCTTGTTTCCTTTTGTGGTTTTGTCGTTTTCTTTGGTGGAGTCTCGGAGGCTCCCCAGCTGACAGATGTTTTTCCTGCTTGAGAGTCTTCGCATAAAGATCTTCACGAACTTTTGCGAGGGTAACAGGACGAGAATTCAACGAATCATTTCTTTTATTGCTAGTCACGGTATCTGTAGGTATCTTTTTGGCTCTTGGGCAGTTTTATTATGTCAATTCTGATGACAAATTGGGCATTTATCTCTCAAATGACATTTCCACAAGCATAACATGTTTTTACTTGACCTTCGATCGAAACAGGAAGCCTCAAACCTCCAGCTAAAATAGAAGAAAGAAGAGTTCGTTTGAAACACGACATCCAAATTCTTCGAACTCCCGACTCCAACTCTCTATCGAACTTTTCTATATCAAGAACATCACCATGAAACTCACATGCTGTTCTAATTGCAAAGGTTGGGAAGTCGCATAGTGCTTTCATCTTTACAAGTAATTTCCTGGGTTCTATTTCTTCAAAATGGCCACGTTGATCTTCAACTTCTATACCTTTCAGCATCAGGTCAACTTTAACCCCTTTGGGTGCTACTGTTACGTTCCATAGGGTATTTGAACCTGTGCTAGACCTTCAAGGAGGGATCGTCCTGTTCCAACAGTTTTTTTTAATGCGTGATATATATCAATCCCTTAACGTTCTGTAAGCCTGCGAGTTTTAGTGACAGTGGTCTATCAAACCTTTTGTGCGCCAAAGTGAAAAAACCCCAATTCAAAGTCCCACTAGGGAGCCTCACTACAAAGAATGAGCAGCACACACCTCAACAGTGTGCTCTCTCATAGAGTAGACATTGACTACCCCCGAGGGAGCCTCACTCTAAAGAGTATATGTATGCTACAACAAGTGTAACTGAACAATAGAATCTCTCCTGAAGAGAACCTCGGGTCTAGGCAGAACAATAGCTTAGCGACAAGTCCTGCGCCATTGAATGAGTTGCTCGGCAACACCACGGAATATAAGAACACAGAAGAAAGACCAGTACAAAATTGTACTTTAAGGTTAGGCCTATAACACGGAGCAATACCGTCAACATGACCCATGTATTTAGCCTATTTCGATATACACAAATTGTGTGAATCAAACTAAGCTAAACCGAACGAAAAACGAACCAACTTTAAACTAAAGCAAAACAAAACTAGAAAACTAACAGAATACGAAATATTTACAGACAGTGAACAAACAGAGAAAAAGAGAGAGACAGAATATAATCCGTCGATCCTCTCAGTCATAAAGATCGAGAAGGCAGCAATGGCGGACTCTGTCTTCTCGAACTAGGCTGAAGTGACAGAGACAAATAATGCCTTGAACAGCGAAAAACCGAGAAATAATTTCAAAATTTCACTACAGTTACTTGACAAAAGCGTTCACAAAATATAATACACAAAAATTAGAACTAAGATCAACTGAAATCCACAGAATTAGGCAAAATTAGGCAAGCACTCTCCACTCCTAATGTTTCTACACCCGGGTTCCTCATGTAAGAGGAAATCTGACTCCCCAGATTTATATGTTTTTCGCATGTAGCTTGAAACATGGTGGTCAAAGGCCATGTAAAACAGTTGATGTTCTGGCAGTATGACCCAAGGGTGACAAGTGAATATCGTGCCTCACCTTCTCAAATATATCATATTGGTGATATATGGCACAACGTGTGAACAATAAACACTCTTCTGTTGCTCTAAAATCTACGATGAATGTCTCATTGCATGTTACTCTGTTATTCTTTACGTTCATACGACTAAGGCATATATTGACCTCAAAATTATGTGTGATTTGTACAAGTCACCAGAGTTCGATGGCATTTTATAGGCTGTGAACTGATAGCTTAGTCGCAAACTGTAGCATGTTATTTGTGCCGTAATCGGTCCATAGTCTCCAACTGACGTCCTCCATTTTAATGGAAAGCGATTTGCGACTATGATGTCATAGCACACTCTTTGGCTGGAGTGATCATTAGCCAGTGTCTGAATTGCCTTGTTATATCTCTGATGAAGCTGAAGTCTTCTGGATTGATATATGAACGATATTGCGCGTGATGCTATGGAGATCAATTTGTTGTTGGTTGTAGTACTGAGTTGCTTCGTAATAAGCCCGGAAACGCGGGACCATAGAACGATATGCAACCGTTACCCACGCCAGCTATAGCTGGCGAAATCCTATGAAATGCACAGTAACGTTCTCCTTCTCATCTCGATTTTCGATATTTACTTTCTTAACTTTTCAACAAATTGACCTATCCAAGGTCACGGTGGCCAGAAATCAGAAAATCATTTGGCCAAAAATCAGGAAACATAAAAATTGTATTTTTGTTTCAATGGATGCGTCAAGGAGACACGAGATGCCAGGTAATAAAATGATCAAAGGTCAAACAGTTCAAAGGTCAACGTCACGGTGCCACCTAGCGGGAAATTATTTAAAACCTTTCTCTGCTATTACTTGGATGTGGATTGTGATCAAACTTCGGGAAAATCTCACGCTTATAGCAACAAGAAACTTATTGCCTTTGAAAGGTTAAAGGTCAAGTCCACTGGGGATAAAAGTCAGGAAACCGCTGAAAATTAGATTTCTGTGAGTGGATGCATTAGTGGGAGGCGATGTGTCGGGTACAAAGATTGAGGTTGAACAGTCAGCGGTCAACGCGTATTTGACCATCAGTACATGTAACTCACTGTAATACGTGAAACTCATATATTTCGTTTTCAATTCCTACCCAATTTCTTCAGGCAACCTTTTGTAGGGATGTGTCATTGAGTTACATATGTTTCGCTCGATATCAAGTCCAAGATATATGACAAAATTACAACACATATAAGGGAAGTGGGAAGAGGTGCCGACATACTGACTGCGTCACATGACTTCACAGAATAGTCTTCTGGTTAACTTATTCTAAAGCACATACCAAGAATCTAGCGATTCGTGATATGTGTTGTGTCTCAGGTACGCTTTTATTGTACCTGTTCATGTGGCAACTTGGATGATATGACCACACGGCCCCTAGCACCGGCATAAGCGGTATTAGATACAAATCTAGAGAGCTATGATGGAAATGCTCGGACAACTCGTATACTGGTAATTGGTAAGCTGTTTCGCTGTGACAACTCGTACATTGGAGATTGGTGAGCTGTATTGTCGTCAGATGTAAATGACGGCATTTAACACAAAAGACTACTCTGTTATGCCCGATGTCGACCCAGCATCAACTTCCCACAAGTGCCAACATATATCAAAGACCAAATGGTCTGCACAGGGGGCGGGCCTCGGGGACGAAACGTCCACCAGCAGAATCTCGCCATATACAGGAAAAAATTACAACACATATAAGGGAAGTGGGAAGAGGTGCCGACATACTGACTGCGTCAAATGACTTCACAGAATAGTCTTCTGGTTAACCTATTCTAAAGCACATACCAAGAATCTAACGATTCGTGATATGTGTTGTATCTCAGGTACGCTTTATTGTACCTGTTCATGTGGCAACTTGGATGATATGACCACACGGCCCCTAGCACCGGCATAAGCGGTATTAGATACAAATCTAGAGAGCTATGATGGAAATGCTCGGACAACTCGTATACTGGTAATTGGTGAGCTGTTTCTCTGTGACAACTCGTACATTGGAGATTGGTGAGCTGTATCGTCGTCAGATGTAAATGACGGCATATAACACAAAAGACTAGTCTGTAAGGCCCGATGTCGACCCAGCATCAACTTCCCACAAATGCCAATATATATCAAAGACCAAATGGTCTGTACAGGGGGCGGGCTCCACATAAAGGCTCCACATAATTTGATGGCTGTGTTCTGCAGATTGCGTGCCCTCTACGCAATCGATGTGTTCTATTTCCTGATTAGTGAGGTCTGTAATGATCAACGTACAATGACTTGATCTATTAGTCGCACTAGTCATGCCTTGCATAGCTTGATCGCTTAGTCACGTCTCTTACGTCATGTATCTGCCTGTGTATCTTGCCGGAATTACAGAAAAATTCACGTTGTCATCGACGCTGTGTGTTTGTTTAAGTTATAAACAAACCTGGTAGAACATTACATGGTGTCAAAAATACGGACTAAAGAGAACTCACCATGGATCAGTTACCGCCACCGTCGTGTCTGAGCTTAAATGGAAATTTATCGGAGAACTGGAGGAGATTCAAACAGGCATTTGATATCTACCTCGTGGCAAGCGGCATCAAAACGAAAAGCACAGAAGTGCAGGCCATGACTCTTCTACATATTATAGGCCCTGATGCGGTTGAAATCTATAATACTTTTCAGTGGGGAGCTGACCGAGACAACATCAAACTACCGAAGATTGTGGAAAAATTCGATGGATATTGCAATCCGCGAAGAAACATCACTTATGAACGTCACGTGTTCAACACTCGTTCACAGGCTCCAGGAGAGAGCATCGACGCATATGTTACAGACTTGAAAGTGAAAGCCAAATTCTGTGAATTTGAACTTTTAACAGACTCCCTGATACGAGATCGCATTGTTTGTGGAATAGCCAATGACCAGGTAAGGGGAAGATTATTAAGAGAAACTGACTTGACTTTGAACAAAGCTATCGACATTTCTCGTGCAGCTGAAGCTAGTGTTAGCCAACTGAAATCTCTTAGTGAAGAATAGTCTGTTGCAGTAATGCTGTAAAACAGAGAGGTGCTCATAACTTTAGTCGCAATGGAAACACACAAAATCAGAAAATGTGTGAAAAATGTGGCAGAAACCACCCCTCACAGAAATACCCGGCATTTGGTCAAGTTTGCTACAAATGTGAAGTTAAAGACCATTTTGCAAAAATGTGTAAAACTCGCAGACCATAACGAAAAGGTAGAAATAAAGTGAACATGATTGAAGAACAGGACTCTGATCAATCTGATGGATAATTTGTTATTTCTTCCGTAGAATCAAATGGCAAGGGCACAGATACATGGAATGTTGACCTGAAAGTAGAAAACAAAACTGTACGTTTCAAATTAGACACTGGTGCACAATGCAACGTTGTGTCGAAACGGTGCTACGACGAAATCACCAACAAACCGGTAACTAGGTCACGGACTAAACTAGTATCTTACTCAGGACACAGGATCAAAACACTGGGAAAAGCTAGTTTCACAGTCTGTCAGAGAGTTAAATTCCAGATCCTCGACATTTACATTGTTGACGATGACGTCACACCGATTTTGGGTTTACAGAGTTGTACTGATTTGAACTTGGTAAAGAGAATCTACATCGTCAACAAGGGTCAGCCACAGAAAACACAGACACCTAGTGAAAGTCTGGAGGAGTATTCAGACGTGTTCACTGGTACTGGGTGTTTAGAAGGGGAACACCACATCCAACTGAATCCCAATGCAACCCCTGTCATTCACCCACCTCGTAAAATTCCATTTACCTTAAGAGATAAAGTTAAGGTAGAACTTGAACGAATGGAAAAAGACGGTGTAATAGAGAGGGTCTCAGAACCTACTGACTGGGTTAACTCTATGGTAGTAGTGGAAAAAGGGGGTAAAGTTCGGATATGTCTCGATCCTAGAGACCTGAATCGAGCTATCAAGCGTGAACATTATTCGATGAAAACAGTCGAAGAGGTCGCTAGTAAAGTAACAGATGCAACAGTTTAGACGCAACTTCGGGTTTCTGGCAAGCTAAAGCTAGATGAGCCCAGCTCCAAACTTACAACATTCAATTCGGCTTTTGGACGATGGAAATTCAACACACTTTCTGTTGCTATCAGTTCGGCCTCTGAAGTGTTCCAAAGGACAGTGTCTCAGCTGTTCGAAGACATCGAGGGCGTTGGTGTCGTAGTGGATGATGTGCTCATTTGGGGGCGAGATCGCCAACAGCATGATGAACGCTTGAAAAAGGTACTTGACCGAGCAAAATCGGCACACCTGAAGCTGAACAGAAGTAAGTGTAAAATCGCAGTGGACGAAGCCGTTTACATCGGACATGTATTCGGGAAAGATGGTCTCAAGGCTACAGAAGGTCGAATTCAAGGAATCCTGGAAATGCCCGTTCCAGAGCACAAGAAGGACTTGCAGGGATTTATGGGAATGATTAATTATGTCGCCAAATTCATTCCAAATCTATCAACGATCAACCAACCCCTGAAGATCCTGTTAGAGGACGAAACAGAGTGGCACTGGGAAAGTGCACAACAGGAGTGTTTTGACAACCTGAAATCTGCTCTCACCAAAACACCAGTCTTGAAATTCTACAACGTTGAAGAAAGTGTAACTTTGTCAGTTGATGCATCCAAAGAAGGTCTCGGAGCATGTCTGTTACAAGATAACAGGCCAGTAGCCTATGCATCACGATCATTGAACAGTGCGGGAAAAAACTATGCACAGATAGAAAAGGAATTATTAAGCATTAAGTTTTTGGTTGTACCAAGTATCACCAATACATCTACGGAAAAGAGATCCACGTGGAGACTGATCATAAGCCCTTAGAGAGCTTATTTCAAAAACCTCTATCATCGACACCGCCGAAAATTCAGCGCATGATGTTGAAACTTCAAAAGTATCAACTTGATGTGAAATACAAACCTGGCAGAGAGTTATACATTGCTGACACACTTAGTCTCGCACCTAGCAAGTTCACGGATTTTACCACAACGGATGAGTTTGAGGTCCACTTTCTTCAGTACTTACCTGTGAGTGCTGACAAGTTAGCACAATTCAAGGCTGAAACAGAAAAAGAACCAACCTTACAGAAACTGAAAAATGTGGTCTTGTCAGGGTGGCCTGAAGACCGATCAGGAACTGATTCTGACATACGCTCTTACTGGTTCTTCAAGGAAGAGATAACCGTTCATGATGGACTATTACTCAAGGGAGAGCGGTTAATAGTGCCACATAGTCTGCAACGCGAAATGCTGGAAAGGATTCACAGCAGCCATCTGGGCATCGAAAAGTGCAAAAGTTGTGCACGTGATGTTTTATACTGGCCTGACATGAATGGTCAGATTGCTGATTTGATTTCTAAGTGGGGTACGTGTAACCAGTTTAAGAAATCGCAACAGAAGGAACCCATGATCAGTCATGAAGTTCCTGTGCGACCATGGCAGAAGGTCGCTACAGACTTGTTTGAGTTGGACAATGAGTCTTACCTCATCCTTGTGGACTACCATTCCAAGTTCTTTGAGATCGACAAATGCATAGGCACTACCAGCAGTGATATTATCAAAAAGCTGAAGCCTCACTTTTCACGTTATGGAATACCGGAGGAGGTAATATCTGACATTGGGCCCCAATTTGACAGCGACAAATTAAAAAAATTTGCACTGTCATATGAATTTCGGCATAATACATCATCGCCAAAGTATCCGAAAAGCAATGGACTTGTGGAAAACTCCGCAAACGGCTTCTGAGAAAAGCCAAGTGTGAGAAACGAGATCCATACTTAGCATTATTGAACTTGCGAAATACGCCGATTGAAGGTCTAGGGTCCCCAGTTCAGCTCCTGATGGGAAGGAGAACACGAGCAAAACTACCTACTTAGCCGGCACTACTAAAACCGAAAATCATCGCAAACCGGAAACGTGTTTTCTAGCGACATCAGGCAAAACAACGATATTACTATAATCGCCACGCGAAGTCATTGCCACCTTTATCACCAGGGGACAATGCCAGACTACGATGGAAAAAACAGTGGAAACCAGCCATTGTCGTAAGCCAAACTGAGCATCCGCGGTCGTATATTGTTGAATCTGACGGAGGAAGATATAGGCGAAATCGTGTAGATCTGCAGAAAACCCCTGAGAACTTTCATGTTAACCAGCCTAAGAAAATGGAGAATACAGCTACAGTGTCCAAACCTGTGACAGTGACAAATTCATGTGATCAGCACGCGGCAGCCAACAAACGAGCATCTTTCCTGCCAATACCATCACGCTCTGATCGGTCAGCGACACCAGGTTCAGCGATTTCAGATCAGTCTACTTCGATGTCATCGAGTGGTCGTGCCATCAAGAAACCACAGAAGTTCAACGACTATGTTCATAACTCAGTTTCACGAATTCAAAAGTTGTGCCTACTCCGCAGTGACTGTAAACAGTACTCGGGTTAACGGAGCAATAAGTAATACTTTCTGATGAGTTACGGTAATGCAGTTAAAAAATAATTCAGACGTTAGTTACTGTTGACTTACTAGATAATGTTGCAATGAATTTTATTGGATGAATACAAGCGTCTAGTCCGTCATTCATAATTCAGCCGTCGTTCATTAAAGAATATCCGCGTCCATAATCCAAAGACCTATTCCATATCCATATAACAGTATTAGCACCAAATTCAAAAAGACAATCATAGTATACATAAACATAGGCCAGTTTCCTGCAAGAGAGAAGCGGTCAACAGTTTTCAATGATGCCGGCAAGACATCATGATGTTCCAAAAATATCAAATCCGTATCGCTGATCAGCATTCTTAATCCATAATATTCGTTGTAAAGTCGTCATCTAAAGAATGATGTATCTCAGTCACGCTTTGATTGTGACTGTTCATATGAGCGCCATGAGGATCTTGAAGTACATGGGTTCATACGGCCCCTAGCCCCGGGTTAAGCGGAATTAGACACAAGTTACGAAACGTAACGCCATGGATCTTGCACGCTACGTTCGTATTTTGCTATCAGCATGCGATATGTATCGCCAAATTTGAGAAACTTTGAGTGGAGGCGCTTGGAGGAATAGCCCTGTTTTATAAGTTTCTGCAACAATGTTTTGTGACGTTGAGTGAAATCGTCACAATTAACACAGGATCTAGCAAATGCTACTAAGCGAAATATGTATACGCCATATGCAGGTCCCACTGCAATATTACTGTCCAGAAAGGGATAGTTTACGATGTCGACGAGAGAGAATGCCCGCTTCATTTTTGCAGAGATATAGATCTAAATATGATGTGCCTGTAGGGCTATCTGTAGTTTCCTTCAAATCCAGTGAAGGTGGATATATATCCTTCGCTGCATCATTTATATAGCGATTATCCACAGCGAGAAGATCGTCTATATAGCGTTTGGTGAATGAGAAGGAACGGACTTTGAATGGATCGGTTTTTGAAAGCGCCTGCATATAGTCATATTCATAAGAGAACAGATACAGGTCAGCCAACAGGGGTGCGCAATTAGTACCCACTGGAATGCCTATATGCTGTTGATATATTGTGTTGCCAAATTTCACATAGATATTTTTAATGAGAAATTCAAGCAACTCTATAAACAAAGAAACATCCCATGAATGATATCTCTTGTATGTAGTAGAGCTAAAGAATGCTTTATGGCTTCTGACTTTAATATATCTACGAGCAGTTTTCTTGAACACAGATGCTATTAATGAACTTAGACGGTCAATAAGGTCCTGATGAGGGATTGTAGTATAGAGAGTCGAGAAATCCCATGTGGATACATGTCTGTACGGTATGTGACCTTTAGCATGAAGTTACTCCGTAAGACATTGTGAGTTGTTTAATATCCACATTTCAACTCCAGAGTTTTTAGAAATAGTGGCGCAATACCTTTCCCAAAATGCTTTTACCCCCTGAATGGCCCTCGTCAATAGGGTTGAAAGAAGCTTGGTGGTGCAGCTTCTAGAACTAGCTATGAATCTAGCTTTGTATGGTGATTTATGCATTTTGGGAGTCCAGTATACTTTTGGTATGTCGTTATGATTGGTTGGAAGACAAATACCTCTTTCCCTGAGAAACGTTTTGTGATTGTTAAATAAATCTTCCAGAGTAAGTGAAGTTTGGGGGTAAGTAGACGTATTTGATGATGATAGGTCTACACTCAATTCTTTAACCAGCACCTGATGATAGTAATATTTACATATGAATATTATATTATTTGGAGCTTTGTTTGCTGGGACAATGACGAATTTACTCTGGAGATTTGCAAGAACTTCTTGCGAATTGAGGTTTCTCAGTACTTGTTTTGCTTGGGGAAGAGTACTTCTGTCAATATGGCGGATTGTTTCAACGACCTTGCTTTTGGTGAGGTTCAGCCAATCAGCGAGTACTGTAGGTTCAACTTTTTCTCGCTTCGACCAATCAATAACGTACTGTTCCAATGCAGACAGGACTATCTTCAGGTCAGCCTTCAGATTTATTCTTCTCGGCTCTCTATATTTAGGTCCTTTCATCGGGAGTAATTTCAGGTCCTTATGACTCACCACAGCAAGGTCACCAGTCACAACATGTTTGCATGGTGTATAGATAAAGTCCGACGATTCACAATCACAACTATAGCCTCCTGACGTGTATAAATTCCAGTCAAATTCCCTGACAGCATTGGAGTAATTGAATATTTTGGTGGCTTTTGTGGATTATTGGACATTAAGCAGTTCATCAAGTTAATGTATGTGAGTTCTGTTGATGAATTATGTTGCAATGGACTTCATTGGATAACAGCTTTTGTGGATTATTGGACATTAAGCAGTTCATCAAGTTGATGTATTTGAGTTCTGTTGATGAATTATGTTGCAATGAACTTTATTGGATAACAGCTTTTGCGGCTTATTGGACATTAAGCAGTTCATCAAGTTAATGTATGCGAGTTCTGTTGATGAATTATGTTGCAATGAACTTTATTGGATAACAGCTTTTGTGGATTATTGGACATTAAGCAGTTCATCAAGTTAATGTATATGAGTTCTGTTGATGAACTTTTTGTGGACTTGAACAGTGTGAATTCTAAACTTGATCTATTAGTCGCACTAGTCATGCCTTGCATAGCTTGATCGCTTAGTCACGTCTCGTACGTCATGTATCTGTCTGTGTTTCTTGCCGGAATTACAGAAAAGTTCACGTTGTCATCGACGCTCTGTGTTTGTTTGTTTAAGTTATAATCAAACCTGGTAAAACATTACAAGGTCCTCAAGAGAAATTTGAATAAGGCTGGGAAAGTAAGAAAGATGTAATGCATTTATTCAGTTACTCAAAACTGCAATAAATACGAGCACGCTAACCGATATCCAGGAGCCAGCCCATGTCCATGAAGATTATCCTCGTCCAATTCTGAAAGACCTAATTCATTCCAAACTCCAAACTGGCATAACAGAATTATGAATATAAATCCAAGCCAGCTTGGTGTAAGAGAGAATTGATCAAAATATTTGAATCATGAAGACAAGACCTCACGACCTTCCTATCGTCAAAACCGAATCTTTTTGTTTAAGCCACGGCCTACGGTGTTTAGCTCTTCGGATCAGCATTTGCATATATCGAAGTCTAAGCCAACGCGACACAAGAAAACCTATTGGTTCATAATTTCTCTATAGTCCAGCCTACATCTCGGACAGAGAATACAACAGCAGTAAAAAAATATATATATGTATATATATGTGTGTGTGTGTTCTTTTACCCACAAAGATTAGTTCCGATACCCAGCACAAAATTGTGGTCCATTACAAACGTCCCAGATGTAACAGTGGTGAGACATCAGTGCCTGCATATCTATATGTGTACAAGTAACTATACTGGGAAAACATCCATTACTCGAAGAAGGCCGCAATGAACGGTTTTCCATTATGTTGGAAAGGCAGTAGAGTTCTTCTGTCTTCTAATCCTCGTGAATGATTTGAAATACTTTATTCTTCACCGAATGCCTATCAAACACAAATATCCGTTAGTGATTGAAAATCGAGATGACTGCTCGGTACGATCACTTCTTAAAAGCAGGAAACTGCATTGTGTTTATGCCCAATTTTGTTACTGATCTGATTGTTGCTGAATAGTTAATATTTTATTTTCACATTAATATTTTCACAGTAAAACCATGTGGTCAGAATATCTGGTTTCTTGGGCATTCATCAATTCACCGAAATCGTTGTAGATGAATGCGGTATTTTTGTGAAACAAGCTCAGCATAGCCACTATGTCCAGCAATATGAAAAATAACACATGTTGGGTGGAATAACCTTGTTTGGCAAGTTTATGTCATAATGTGCAGTGGCGTTGATTGAAATTTAACTTTCCCGAAATTGTTATGGTCTCTCTGGTCGGCGTGAGAGTAAATTGATAAGATATGTAAGAGGTGGGGAAAATTAACGTCTGGCAATTGAAACCCAATCTTTTGACTCCATAGGAAAGCCTCCCTCTGCGCCTCACTTTCAGACCAGAATACGGAGGATTCTAAGACGTAGTCTTCGTATTTCTGCCGTGCTTTTATTGCAGGTGTTCAAATGGAGACTATGAAGTAACCATGCACACGGCACCTAGCACCGGCTAAAGCGGAATTAGATATGCTAGCTCATGAGATAGGCTGATAATCAGCTCAAATAAATATATCATCTCAACCATGTTAGTGGATGAGCATCGCGGGCCTTTAATGAAGAAAACACCTCAACATGTGGTAAACATGGTAAATGCAAAAATACTCAGAAAAGCTAATCTGTAATGCCCGGCGTCCTGCGGTAAATTTTTCACCAAGAAAATAAACCTACATACATTTGTAAAAAAAATGACATGTGCAGAGGGCGGGCCTCAGGGATTAACAGTTCACCAGCAGCATTACACCATATACAGATAATAAATTGGTGAGATACGTAAGAAGTTGGAAAACTTGACATCCTGCGAGCAAAAAACAAACATATGTCCTTTTATTATTCTAAGGATAAAGGTCCGTGTATGATGTTCAATCTGAACTATTTCCTCGTGAACCGTATATGTCGTTCACAGCGTCAGAGATTATCCAATGCGAAGATATCGTCTTCATAGCCTTTGGTGAATGAGAATGACCGGTCTTGATAAGGACAGATATAGGTCTGCCAAATAGTGGGGCACCATCTGTACCTTATGGGAGGCTTTTTTCATCCCCAGATCTATCCAATGCTATTACTACCATGTCACAGGAACTTCAAAAGCTGCATACCTGGTTTTGCTGCAATCGATTGTCATTAAATATAAAGAAAACGAAATATATGTTAATAAAACCCAACGTACATAGACCAACAACGCTTATTCCCCCATTGTTTATTTGCGGAACAGAAATAGAGCGTGTTCACCAGTTTAAATTCTTAGGTATATATCTCAATGATCGGCTAAACTGGAAATCTCATATTAATTACATATCCAATAAGATATCACGGAACATAGGGATCATCAACCATATTAAAAATGTCATAAATAAAAGAACTTTATTTATTCTTTACTATTCAATGATACTACCTTATTTTTCGTATTGTAACGTGCTGTGGGCGAACACATTCACTACTCATTTAATTCTTTATTTTTGCTACAAAAACGCGCCATAAGAGTGATAACACTATCAGAAAGACGTGACCATACATTACCATTATTTACAGAATTTAGCATTTTACAATTACATAAGCTGAACTTGTACTCCTGTCTATTAACCGTCCATAAATTTGTCCATCATCTAGACTCACTACCGTTAGATTTTCAGACATATTTCACAAAACAGTCTGATGTACATCGATACAACACTAGGGGACAGCTTTTCAATCTATATAGGCCAATCTATCGCTCAAATCTATCATTTTATTCTCTCAAAATTAAAGGACCTCGGGAATGGAACAAGTTGCCTCTATCCATTAAGAGTATCAACTCTATCTCATTAGTTAAATCAAAACTAAAACAGCACCTCATTGAAAACTGACCTGCTTCACAGTTATTGCATGGATATTTATATAGGTATTCTACATGTATATTGTTTTTTTTTATTCCTCATCAAGCGTCGATGATCATTATATAAATGTTTTGTGTTTCTTCTGGGATAGAACAAGCCCCTTGGGGTTTTATTCCCGCCAAATTATATATAATCGGCACCATTCAAGAATATTTATTTATGACTTCGATTCTGAATGCCATTGATGTACATGTGCGATGTTAATGTTGGTGAATAAATTCAATTCAATTCAATTCAACATTTCATGAATACCTAGACGCTGTTGATGAATGGTTTTATCAACTTGCCATTATTGAGAAATAAAAGCGATTCTGGCAATACTCTGAAACATTCGAAGATTGATATCTTTTAGTACACCTGTACTGAAGAAAGATTTTTGGCATTAATATAACGATGACCAGTTCTATTGTACATTAATATTATCTATCACGTGTACAATAAGGCCCTGATCAGGAATAGTACCATAGAGCGTCGAGAAATCCCACTTTTCTGTACGGCATGTGTTCTTTGTGATCTAGTTCCTCAATAAGACTGTTGGAATTTTTAAAGGGGGAAAAAGCAGTAAAAAAATTCACCAGCACTGTACTCTCCCTACATATAGAAGTAGCAAACATTGTGTTCCGTGTTTAGCTCGGATGAATTTTACTCTGCGTTATGGGTGGACTACATCGCAGTAGGAGAAAGCGATGTTAGGTGGACATGGTGGAAGAGGTTCATGTATTGTGAGAAGGCTATGCCTAACGCTGATCGAGAAATAAGTGGTAGGTATCGGTAGTGTCTAATGTTTCATTTGCTTGCAAATTTGATGCCAACAATTACACCAAACTGGCATAAGAATAACCCAATTGTTAAGAGTTAATACCATCAGGCTTCGAACTGCAAAGGCTTTGTAATAAATCGGGTATGCATGTGATATTATGACATTGCAATATTTATGAAGAATTTTCCTTTCACGAGACAACGCAATTTTATGTCGCACGGACCAGCAATTTGGTATAAAAGCCAAGAGTGTTTGTCCAGCGATACAATAATTATCTTATTATCCAAAATCCTACATATAACCGTTGAAACGGATTGATATTACTTAGCTGGTTAGGTATGGGTCATGTTGCCCATGCATACGGACGAGGAAATCATTGGGAAGGGCAAATATCCAGAGATCCAGATAGATAAATAGGAAGGCCGAGCTAATGGCGTCATTATGGTTGGATGCTTGCCATTGATTAATGTTGAACGACATTGCCCTGCATCCACTGGTAATGATAAATATAG
The DNA here is from genome assembly GCA_036873755.1 of Hanleya hanleyi. NCBI lineage: Eukaryota > Metazoa > Mollusca > Polyplacophora > Lepidopleurida > Hanleyidae > Hanleya > Hanleya hanleyi. Next base: position 31,548 of record JAVTVY010016307.1, read on the forward strand.
CAGCGGGTATTTCGTCAAAATAAACTACAATGTCAAAACAATAGATCAAACAACATAGTGTCTCTGGAATAATATCATGTTAAGCAGCATTATGTAGATTGGGACGTTCCTTCGGGGGTAATGGGTGGGAGTAATTTACTGAATTTATATGGTGGTTGCAATATTTAGACTGCATCTTCAAATGGATAACATGAAGATCTCAGAGAATGGAAAATTTACTATACGAAAAAATTATATTTTCTGACTGGGGCTCGCATCAGTAGTTTGGAAACTTAGGCAGACAATTAAAAGTCTAATTAGCAAAGTCTATGTCCGTATTTGTGATTATGCCGGAATCTGTGCTTCTTTTCCTTGCATCGCGCTGATGACGTTAAAATGTGGTGACCTTAAAGGAATTGAACTGATTAGTCATTAGCTGAAAAATTACTTGACAGAAGTGGACTACCAGTCACTAGTCTACCACTGTCAACGAATCATTTATGCGGCAATAATCGCAAAGGCGATTTTGTTTCACAGCGTTAACACTCTTGAGATAGCTCGAGATAACACTCGCGATGAGAATGTGGTTTCCCTGCGGCCAGTCAGTGAATTGGTGGTTTCCGCTAACGGCTGAATTGAGCGAAAACGGTACAAACGTCTGATGTTTAACTGGGAAGTCAATAATCCTTCTGAAGGACTGTTTAGTCTGTGCACTAAGTTCTCATTCATTTTCTTCGGTGAAACTTTTCTGCATCTTTCCATTAATGCATCATTGAGTTACGTAGGTTTCGCTCGATATTAATTCCAAGATCTTTTCCAAAAGGACTGATGATTTCATAGCAATCTTCTGTGGAATTCGTGTCCTTTTGCACGCAAGCGATGTGTTCTATTTCCTGATTTGGGCGGTGCTCAGAGTAAATTTGAATAACCATTGGCAGCGTGGTAAAGGGATAATTCATCGATTCATTCTAAATTGGTGAGATATATTCAAGCGGTAGGAAAAGTAGACTCGAAGCTGACATAACATACATATAAAATGAGTCAAAAGTTTTCAATGATGCCGTCAAGATATCCCGATGATACTATCATCAAACCGTATCATTTATGTTTTTCTTGGCCTACAATATTGGCTGTTTGGGTCAGAAACAGGGTGAGCCTTTACGTTGCATATATTCCAGTCCACATCTCGAACATATATACAATGTATTTTCTTTTGCGTACAGAGATCAGTTCCAACGTCCAACACAAATGTGTGGTCCATTACAACGTCCCATATACAACAGTGGTGAGATATTTTCTGGAAGCACCAGTACAAATATTCCTATACGTGCATAAGCAAATATCATTGCGAAAGAAGTAAATTGCTTGAGGAGGGGATCAATCAATCAGTTCTCCATGATGTCAGAGAGAAATTTGCTATGGTTATCATTGCATGAGGCTCGTGTCAAAAGAATTCCTACTACTGGGAACTTCAATCAAGTATAGACATCATATCGGACATCTAGTATTCAGCCGTCGTCCACAAAAAAATTCCCGAGTCAATAATCGAAATAACTTAGCACAATTCCTAACAGACATAAAGCAGAAATAAAATAATCATGTCTTGTAAGAGGAAAGCGGTCGCAGTCCTAGTTTCTTAGTGATAATTATCCTCACCGCTGACCCAGTCCCTTACCAAAATAAAATGTATGGATAATCTATTACAAACATATGGCTGGTGTATGGGATGTATGGAAATGGTGAAATGGCAATGTCAAACGTCTGGTAAATGTATGGGAACAACATAGGATTTTCAGAACTGTATGGCAAATGAATGAGAAATGTATGGAAAATGTATGAAAATCTCAAAATTTAAACTACAATGTATGGAAAATGTATGGCGTGTACTGAAAATACCAAGTCCTCTTGTATGGAAATGTATGGAGAAAAGTGCAAAAATAAAATTTGTATATGTCATTATATGATAAACGTATGGGTTCCTTGAACGTGATAAAACAGTAGTTAAACACGATGTAAGGCATATGTATGGGAAAGCTATAAAGATGAAAATATTGAAGATTAATGTATGGAAGCTAGCTGGGTCTTTTTGAAGATATGGCAATCAATGAGTTATTTGGCTGCACAATACAGGATTTATTTTACAACAACAGAGTCAATGTATGTAAAGTGTATGGCAAGTTTTCTTCAGATAAATTGGAGCGATATGCAAGAGGTGGGAAAATTGACGACGTCTGGCTACTAAAAAGCAACCGTATGACTCTACAGGAAAGTATTCGTCGACACCTAACATTCAGACCCGAGAATACGGTGAATTCTCGGACGTAGCCTTAGTATCTCAGCCGCGCTTTTATTGCAGTGGCTCATGTGGAGACTATGAAGTATCCACACGGCCCCTAGCACCGGCTTAAGCGGAATTAGATACGCTAGCTCGGGAGCTGTGCTGATACATCAGCTCAAACAACTCATCTGATGTTAATGGATGAGCATCATGGACGTCTGAGGGAGTAAACGCCTTAAACCGATTAAGAAAATATATGGAACCTGTATGAGACTTCTTGAAGATATTAAAAATGAGAAATTATTGATATGGGAAATTATTTGCAATCAGGAAATCATTTGATGGTAAATGCATGGCGAGATTTCCTATGAAAATGAAACAGACTGAATGTATGAAATATGTATGGGTTTCTTGTGCCTTGTGTGGAAGGCTAAGAGTCGAAGTAAGCCATTGCTGAACGAAAAGTCTGGTTCCCGGTCTACAATTCCCAGACAGAAATGAAGGGAACCAGTCTGAAAACAAGTTCAGCAAAGAAGTGTGCTGTGACGGCGTACTGTCGCTGTTATAATTCTGTTATAATGAACAATCATATATAAAATAATGCAACGCATTCATAACACATTCAATAAAGTCTCCTCTCAAATGAAATATAAGAACTATTTTACCCGAAGCACGCAATATGGACGGATTCCGGAAATTTTTACAGTAAACAGTCACGCGGTAAATTTCCAAAATGACAACAACAACAACAACAGTCATGGCGATGTTACAGTTTGGTGAATATGATTATTCAGACCGAGTAAGCATCATAAAGACGAAGAAGAATCGAAAACGGACAATACAGGTACGTATTCTGATTTCCTGGTGTTTCTCTGTTCGTTATTTATTTGAAACAACAACAACCGCCACGTCATCGTCAGATCGTTGAATGTTATTTTACTCTAACTCAACTGTTGTGAAATGTACAGATTATTTTGTTATTTAGAGCTACAAAAGTCATTAGTCGCTATACTCTTGTAGCTGAAATTGGAGCGATATGCAAGAGGTGGGAAAAATTGACGACGTCGGGCGATTAAAAAGCAACCATATTCCATATACATGAAAGCATTCGTCGACACCTCCCCATTCAGATCCAAGAATTTCAGGACCAGGATGATTATTTAATCATTTTTTGAGATCTATCTGTAAAATTATCCACTTGTAAAACCTTGAACTATCCCCCCCGCCCATCTCAAACCCTTTAACTCCACTCATGCAATGTAGAAGTCGACATGTATATTTGTTATAGTTCTGTAACTGTCATTGTCTCCTTAGTTTACCATTTACTTTTTCACACCAAGACTATGTGGCGGACACCAGAACATCTGGTTTCTTCATTCCTCCATAGTCAAACGTTTGTAACTTCTTAATCTGTCTTTGTAATACTCTATGATGACACCGAGTCCAAAATCTCGGTGCGCATGCGCAATCGGGTTTGAAAAACAACATGTTATTATTACCTTTATGCTACTGATATGTGAAGTTATCGAATATCAGTACTCAATTCAAGAACTTAATATCAACACAGACACATTCCAAAAATGATATGCTTCACGTACAATATAGTCCGGCAGCCATAGTGGTGAACCTTGCGCTGGTGTTCCCACAATAGATTTTTACTGATTTAGCATTTACGGGCCATGCAGATAACGAAACCGAAGGGTGCTTTGAACATTTTGATAAAATAGCTTGTTTCCATGGCAACCACCGTACAAAATAACTGAAATGGGAATCATTTGATCAATATCAGAATAATTTCATTTTCCTTGATCCTAAGGAGATAAAACTTCAGCACAATATATCTCGGAGTCAAGCTCTACACGACAATGTAAAGATATTCAAGATGGTCGCTCTGGTGACGTCATCGTGATGTCATATTTCAGAAAAAGCCGAATTTTATTTGACTGATTTTTATTTATGCAGTTTTCTCTGCATTAACTGGAATGTTTTAGCAAATAATTATGCGATAAGAAATAAGATACATGTACTCTCTTGCATATTTATTTTGCCATATACAGAAATTGCGATCCATTTTTTTTCTTATGTTGAATTAGGGTCCATGTAGATGCAATTACCTTGATATACACAACGCCAAGCTTAAATCTCCATTGATATATCCTTAGAACCTATCCAGTCGTTCAATTGCGGCTTCAAATCATTTCATTTTTCTCATGTAAAGATAAACAGGCAGTAATGTGCAACCACTGATAGTTCCTCTTGGAAAGAGAATTGTGCAGTTTAGTACTGTGATCGCCTTGTCAACAAGCCGTTCAGTCGAACTTCTCGAGGGGTCTAAAACATGATCACGAGGCAATAATATACCGGTGACCAGTTTGATTGAACACCGATATTATTAATCAACTCAAGTGTTCAATAAGGTCCTGTTGAAGAATAGTAGTATGGAGAGTAGAGAAATATCAAGTGGCTATGTGTCTGTACGGTATGCGGTCCTTTACCATCTAGTTATTTCGTAAGTATAGGCGTCAGATAAAATATTCAGTCGTCTTTCACAAAAAGAATCCGCTTGTATAATCGAATGAGTGGAAAATTGACCTTTCAAAATATAAGCGATCAACATCGCAGTAAATCTTTTCAACGGCACTGCACTTTTCTAGGTAGAGAAAACATAGTATAAAGTGTTTAGATTGGAAGAAGTTTATTCTGTCTAATGGGTGGACTACATCGCAGTAGGAGAAAGCGATGTTACGGAGCGAAAGTTTGCATACTTTGAGAGCGCTACACATACCATTGATCGCAATTACCTCTACCAGACTCGTATATTAAATACCGATCTGTTTCTACCATCAAGCATACAACTTCAAAAGGTTTGGCAAAATAGGGCATGTATGTGATATTACGACATTGCAATATTCATGAAGAATTTCCCTTTCACGAGATACAAGGCAATTTATATATCACACAGGCGAGCAGTTTATTATATCAGCATTTAGTCAGGTTCAACGATTCATTAAGTATCATATTAGCCAAAGGCCTACATATAACTATTGCAACGGACTGACACTATCTAGCTGGCTCGGTATGGGTTAAGCTACCCATTGATACGGACGAGGAAGTCATTGGACAGGGTAAATATCCAAACATGCAGATAGATAAATTGGAAGGTCGAGCTAATGGTGTCATTCTGGTTGGATGATTGCCATTGATTAACAGTGAACGGCTTCAGCGCTCTGCATCCACTGGGATTGGTAAATATACTAGCGGGGATGTCAAACAAGAGATCACACAATATAATATCTCTTAAGTAATATCATGTTAAGCAGCTTTATGGAGATGATGATGTTCTTCGCCAGGTAATGGGTGGGGAAAATCTACTGCATTTATACGGTGGTTGCAATATTTAGACTGCATCACCATCAGTCTACGATCGGGTATTCTCAAAATGAGTTCCATGAAGATCTTGGAAAGTAGAGAGTCTACAGAATCTGGTTCTAGAGGTTGTACAGAAGTTACTGTCAAACGTAAGGTGTTATACCTATTCCAAAGCTGAATATAAAAAGCCACACCAGTTCCAAAGTCAATATAGGCAAAGGCGGTTAAAATAGTCAAGCCGCATCGCCTGCGATAAAGGTGAAAACGAGTCCGTATTCTTAGATCAATCGATGCTTAATCCCTCCGACTTCCGAAGGATTTTGAGTGGATCTACCGTAGGAATAAAATTTCGTTTTCTGAAGAGGGACTCGCATCAGCAGTTTGGAAACTTATTAAGGAAGTACTAAAATAGGCTAATTACCTCATTGCCAAAGTCTGTGTCCGCAATAGTGATTATGCCGGAATCTGTTCTCTCCTTTTCCGTCGAACTCGATGAGAATGACGTCAGAACGTGATGATATGAAAAGGAATTGGAGAGATTATTCATTTGCTGGAAACTCTAATTGACAGAAGTGGTTTGGGGAGAAGCAGAGGTATATTCCTCTTACGTGATGACCGACGGAAGGTAGAATGATAGAGAGGGTCGACAAATCGATTTTGTCTATAGGACAAACCTTCACACTCTGCGACTTCGATTTGCCTAGTTACTCAGGAGCCGCGAAATCAAAGCTAAAGACCAGGGAATCCCAATACATCTGAATACCAGTATATAAGCAGAAATAAAAATAAAATTATTTCAATATCTCACAGGGAAAAAATAATTGTCCCTAGTGTTTATTGTAGGTAAGGCCTTAAAATATCTGTCTGAAAAATATAATGATAGGAGGGTTATTGAAATAATAAAAGTGAACCATGGTCTATTGACCGTACCAGGCCTGCGGGGGAACGGGGGCATTATGGCCCCTCTACCAAACTTTCCGGATTATCTCCGCAACGAGAAAATATAAGCAGACAGTGAATGGCTGATAGCATAACATAGTTGAGGTCACTTTTAACCTATTTGCATACCCCTCCGAGCAAAGGATCATGGTTAAATTCAAAATGGCGGTCATGTGGGGTACCAACAAAGTTATGTTTTCTTCATTATGCTTGCTTATCTGTGGATAAAGGTGTGCAAAAATTATTTAAAATATTTCACACCAGACGATTATTTCCGAGAAAATAGCAGAAATAAAAAATTCGAAAAAAATCTGACTGAAAATCTAAAAAAACTGCATTTTTAGAATATGACGTTGCTGTACCCTCATCAAAAAGGCCATATTGGCTTTTTATTAGATTATCATGTAGAGCTTGACCCCAAGATATATTGTGGAATGTTTCACATTGCTAGCCCAAGAAGTAAGAAAAACATAAAGATTGGGAGAAATGGCCGCTGCCCAGGCCTGGACAGGCATCAAGTTGCCGCTGTTTAATTGGTAGGATTAAATTATCGAAGGTAAATGATAGAACATAAACATATGCAACATTCAATAGGCAGTCCCAAATTGCAATAATGACTTTCATCCGTATCCAAGGAATCTGATCTATGATAGCTAAGTATTGAAGATCTCCGGGAGGTCTAATAGGTCGCAACTCGTTAAATCTACTCTTGATCGAATGAAAATCGTCCGTAACATTGATGCCAAGGATTTCGTTTTCCGTCTTGATCGGTATCGATAGAATGTATTGATTTATCTCTCAAGTCTTTAGCTTTGTAGTACTTCTATTTCCAGTTACTCGCAGATTCGGGAACACTTCATACGAGAACAGTTGTATTATCATGTCATAGATATCGAAATAGTTTTATGTTTCTGGGTTTTTTTATACCGTTATTTCATCGCGTACATGTTCTGAAAACTCATTAAGAATAAAACAAAAATCAGACGTGTAAGTTATTTACGTCTATATTCTCTGATTAACTTCCTCTATATAAACGGAAACCAATTTGCGACTTTGTCATAGCACATTCTTTGGTCGTAGTGATCATTAGCCAATGCCTGAATTAATGAAGCTTTCTCTATTCAGGCTTTATATATGAAACATAGTGTACGTAACTTAAAGGCTCTACCAAATGGTCCCCACACCGCATACTCATTTGATGCTAAATTGTTGTAACCGATTATTTTTGACATTTAAGAGCGCTTTACTGATTTTGGAATGGTCCAAGTTTAAAAATATCAAACGTGAAATCCGCCATTACCACGCCTGTTGGAAACGGCGAAGGCCATGGCCTGCTGACCCATGACGTCGGAGTCTGATTACGACCGTTCACAACGAGCAATCGTAGCGAATGTTCTAGGCGACATTTTCATTTTAACGCCAAAAACGTCACAAAGCTAAAACGTGATGCCTTTGTTGGAGTCATGATGATGTCGTCATACCCAATTGTTGTGCAACGCATGTCATAATAGGACATCCGAAACAACTGACTAGTCGATTCTATACGACGTGATCGTAATCAGACTCTGGTGTCACGGGTAAGTGATTACGACTTCAATAAGGTTTCAGCACATCTGTTTTATTGTGTTTATCAAATTTGATATCAGTTTTCGTAGAAAAAAATGTTAATTTTTTGTTTACACAGCTTCTCTTTGTGTTTTCATGCAAAGTATGCAAGGGTATTTGGTAGAACCTTTAACTGTAGTTTAGTGTGTAATCTATACCCTACAGAACAACAGTTTCGGCTCTTAGATATAATGCTACTTCTTTATTGATGTTTCATCCTACGAGACAAGGTCCAATGCATAATATATAAATAATAATTGTGGCTCGAGATCATGTCAGGAAACCTACACAATCAGCATACATAATTGTTTGTATTTTACATGGACCACAGATAAGGAACTTGCAAAACGCTATAGATATCGATTTACTGTTGACTGTAGATGGGCCTAGTATAGTGCTGGGTTGTTTAATAGTAAGTCTGGGAAAGAGTGACGAATGGAATTATCTAATATTATTGATGATCACGCCCTTTCTGAACTAAATTGTCAGGGTCAAACATAATGTACGTTAGATTCGTTCTTCGGTATGCAACCATTGTCCACTACAATAGTAACAAAGACCCTTTTGGTAGGACACTCAATGGAGATATTCCTTCCAACAGCTGAGGGAATGAGGTAATGTACTTGATGTCAGTAGTTCAATCCTGACAAATCGTTATATGTCCTTTTCTTTATTTCATTTCATTTCAAATTTTATTCTCGGTCGGGTTTACAAACATATTTAAACAGTAGCACTGCGGCTAGTCATCACCAACATATACAGTAAAAAATTAAAATAATTAATAAGCACACAATGTTGATAAAAGTATAATCGACACATACATGTGTCAGTATCATAATACTAAAATATTTTAAGAGGAGATGAGTACAGTAGAATATAACAACAGCTGGGTGGTAGAATCAAAACTTAATCTAGAACCAGATAAGGTAAACTGAAGTAAAAAGTCTAGTGACAAAAGCTACAACAGTATGAAAAAGGTTCCCAGTTATTTATTAACTTCTGGAATGTTTTCAAACCAGTAACACTTTTTAGATCATTTGGAAGCGCATTCCATAGAAATGAACAATAGTATCGGAAGGATTGAAGGTCAGTTTTTGTTTTGTACACTCTGGGTATTACCAGGCTGATTGTGTCTCTAAGATTGTATTCTGATTATCATGGTTGAAATAAATTATTCATCTTAGAACGGATTAAACCGCGAACACATTTAATAACGTACTGTGCAATACTTCTAATTCGTCGTATTGGCAGGTTAGCTCGCTGACTGAAACATAATCATCAAAAATTACATTTAGACCTCTTAGTTGAATCTTTTCCAGCTTATTTGCGTTTATTTTGCCACAAAATTGCCATACCACAGGATAATAATTGAAATCTGAAAAACTAAATGTCTTATAAACAACAAGTGTTGTATTGATATGAAGATATTTTCCTAGACGAAAAAGAGAGCTAAGATGTCCATCCGCCTTTTTGCAAAGGAGCGATGTATGGGTATTGAAGGACAGTTTTTCGTCTAGATTGACACTAAGAAGATTGACGCATTGCTGACCGTGAATAACAGTTGTTAATTTCAATTTACATATTTGTTCGCGATTTTGGACTGAGAGCCATACATTGAAATTTATCAGGATTTGTCCCAAGGTTGTTCGACTTTTACCTATCACTTTCAATTTTTTAGTCCATTTGCAAAACGTTCTTCACTGATTCAAGGGAATCTTCTTCGGCCGATATGGTATTGCGGTCGGCATAATTATAGAGTTCAGCGTATTTGGTGAAGTTGGATAGATCATTGGTAAATATGTTGAACAATACCGGCCCAAATACTGATCCTTGAGGTACACCTTTGATGATCTCTATCCAGTTACTCACCACGGACACGGATGAGAGTTTGACCCGTCGTTTCCGCTTGGAAAGCTAGTCCCCGATAAACGCCGCAGCAGAATCACACAGACCGTAAGCATTAAGCTTGGCGATTAACAACGAGTGAGACATGCGGTCAAAAGCTTTGGATTAGCCTATTAAAACTACATCGACAGAATTGTTCCGATCTAAGCGCACTTCCAGACTTGCAGTAGTCAAACAAGTGCTGACTGGCAGCTAAAGCCGTAGCGGAACGCTGATACATTGTTGTTCAGAATATTGTTCATTAGGGGTCTGTTGGTTCTTAAGTTTCTCATACAGTTCAGAGAAACTTGCCAGTGTACTGACAGGGCGATAGTTTTACAAACCCCAGGAATGTTCATTTTAAAGATAGGAACCACGTCTGCAAACTTACATAGTGCTGGACTCCTCGACTCTCGAGCTAGTTGCATACACTCTCAGAAATATTCAGGGAATACTCCTGAATTGATCAGGCTGTACGTCCACAACTCAATTTCAGGGATTTTGGCTGAAATTCAGGTCTGATTACCTGAATTTCAGGAAAAATATCCCTGAATGAGAGGATTTTCCCTGATATTCAGAAAAATTTATCACCCTGATTTTTAAGTTGACTTGAATTTCAGGAAATTATTCATGAATTTCAGGTAAAATCCCTGAAATTGAGTTGTGGATGGCACAGCCTGATCCAATTCAGGAGTATTGCCTGAATATTTCTGAGAGTGTAGAGAGATTCGGCGTTGGATTTTAGTAATTTCGCAGGCATTGTATCAAAACCACAGGCTTTTTTGCCGTTTAAGCCTTTAAGTACGTGGTCAACAGTAGACAATCAACGCGGCAGTAAAACTATGCAGTGGCACTGCACTTTGCCTATATAGAGAGCTTGCAAATATAGTGTACCTTGTTTAGCTAGGATAATTGTATTGTGCCTAACAGATGGACTACATCAAAGTAGGAGCAAGCGTTACGAATAAGGGGATTTTTTATATTGTGAAAACGCTATGCAAACCACTGATTACAATTACCTCTGGGAGATTGTTATATTAAAGACTGATCTTTTCAGGTTTTCAACCTTCAATCTTCGAACTTCATAGGGCTTGTGAAAACCTGGACGCGCATGTGATATTACGACATTGCAATATTCATGAAAGATTTCTCTTTTATGAGATACAAGACAATTTATATATCACACAGACCAGTAATTTTCTGTAAAAATCTATAGTGTTCAACGATACCAATAAATTATCTTATTATCCAAAGGCCTATACATATAACCATTGTAAAAGACTGACATTATCATTGAGAAGAGCAAATATGTAGATATCCAGATAGATAAATAGGAAGATCGAGCTAGTGGTGTCATTATTGTTGAATGATTGCCATTGATTAGCGTTGAACGACTTCAGTGCTACACATCCACTAGGATTGGTAAATATACTAGCGGGTATGTCAAACAATAGATCAATCAGCATGATGTCTCTGAAATAACATCATTTTAAGCAACTTTATGTAGATCTTTCAGGGGGGGGTATTGGATGGGGGATATTTTTAAGGCATCACCGTCAATCTATGACCAGGCATCCTCAGAATGAGTATCATGAAGATCTTGAAAATTGAACATACACCACACAATCTGGTGCTAGAGGTTGTACAAAGGTTACCATCATGCTTAAGGCGTTATGCCAATTCCAAAGCTGAATACAAAAGACCACATCAATTTCAATGTCAATGTAGATAAACGCGGTTAAACTAATCAATGCCGCATCGCCTGTGATGAAGGTGAAAACGAATCTATATTCTTAGATCAATCGATGCTGGTTCTTCCCGACTTCCAATGGATTCGGGGGGATCTAAATTAAATGCCGTGTCTGATTTACCGTAGAAATAAAACTACATTTACTGACTGGGAACTCGCATCTGCAGTTTGAAAATTTAACTTAGGGAGTCCTTCAATATTCGAATTACCGTCATTGTCAAAGTCCGTGTCCGCATTACTGGTTATGTCGGAATCTGTGCTCTCCATTTCCGCCCAACGTGATGAGGATGACGTTACTACGTGATGATGTTAAATCGAATTGAAGATGAAAAATTACTTTAACAGAAGTGGGTTGAGGACCAGGGTTGGTATATTCCTATCACGTGATGACCAGAAGAAGTCAGAATAATAGAAACGAACAATGGGAAATCGATGTCGTGTACAGGACAAACCGAGACTCCGATTTAACTCATCAGCAATCGCAAAATAAAGGCTAAAGATTATATATGAAATCCAAATACATCTGTATACCAGAATATAAGCAAAAAAGAAAAAGAAAATCCGTATCACCAGTGCTTGTTGTAAGTACCTATCATGCTGGAAAATATCACTCTAAAATGTCTGACTGAAGGTATAAAGGAACTAAAACATCGTACGTGGCCGTGCGCAAAAGTTACCCAACTTGCCCAAGGGCGTTTCAATCATCAATTGTGGTACATGTGGACCTCTCGGCACTTTCGGGCCGAGATAGCTGTATGATTTGCGCTTGGCAGTTATATTTCATATATTCTTATGCGCGGGACAGCTGATTGGAGATGGCGCTAGGTATGTCGGATATCAATTTATCAATATATCCCCAAACATTCTGCGAAATATCAAACGCCCATATATGAGACGAAAAGATGTTTCGCATTTTTTCATAGAAACCGAGAATTGACCAATATGAGAGAAAGTACGGTTCAATTCCAATTGCCCAGGTCATTTTCAATCAGTTATCTCAACCACTAAGCCAGTTACCGCGAACTGTATGATAATATTAACTTGGTCCTTTTATCCTATTTCTGAACACTGAATAATCATATTCATTGGATAATTAATGTCTCTTTGTGTGTCTATATCTGCATCAAACAACAGTCACGTTGTTCCACAGTACGGGTAAACTAGAATGTAATCGGATACAACGCGATTGATTGAAACAGTGATTTGAGGCATTCATCTATATCCAGGCCGACGTTAAATTTAGTTCCTTTTATTTATGGAGATTCACATGAGTAGCCAGAAACGTTTCCATCAAGCCATGATCAGGCGATATAGAATCGGCCATACCCGATTAACTCACGAACATTTACTAAGAAAGGAACCAGTCTTAATGTGTATTCCATAGCACGAAGATCTCACAGAGAAACATATTCTGATCGTCTGTATACGTTTTAAGTTTGTAAGAGATTCTTTTTATCAAGCAGCTACTTTAGAATATCTATTTACTCAGGTAAAGAAGACAGTATTTTAGGTTATTTGAAAGAAATCGGTTTGTTGCATAAGGTTTAATGTATGTGCATGTCTTCTGGTGTGTTGCGTTGATTACTTCTGGATTGCTGGGTTGTTGACTTGTTTTTGTTAGAATACTCAGAATGTTGTTTGGTCGTCGCTATGTAGCTGAAATATGGCTGGACGCAACATTAAACCTTAGTTCTCTCTCTCTCTCTCATTTACTAAAAACGAGCCAGTCCCAAGGTATTTTCCATGCCACGAAGATCTCACAGTGAAACAAATTCTTATCGACTGTATACAGTTAAAGATTGTAAGAGATTCTTATTATCGAGCAGCTACTTTAGAAGATCGTTTTAGTCGGGTAAAAGAAGATTGTATTTTAGGTTATTTGAGAGAAATCGGGTTGTTATATAAATTTTTATGTTGGTACATGTTTTAATGTGTTGGATTACTAAGTTATTAACTTGAATACTTAGAATTTGTTTGATCGTCTCTATATAGCTGAAATATTGCTGAACGCGACGTTAAATCTTAATTCTCTCTCTCTCTGGATTCCCTGTGTGATCTTTACTTATTGGAGCTGGCCTTTGATATCGACAAAAGGATCGTATAAGATGATGAGCTCGTTGAAATTGCAAAACAATGTTGCTTCCCCTTTATTATGTCTTCCTATAGGTATAAAGGAAATGAAACATCGTATGTGGCCATGTGCAGAAGTTACCCAAATAGATATTAGCATAAAAGCATAACCTGGTACGGGATTGGTCGATAAGTGGAGACCGGTCTGCTAGCTGGAAAATAGGTGATAAAATCGTAAATGATATATATTTGAAAGTGTCAACAATCTCAAGTCTCTGTTTTCATACTTCTGTTGATATATTTTCAAGCCCTTTTTCGATCATCATTCTGTGCGGGATTGTTTAATATAGCCGCGCCCATGAGAATTTTCGTTTCTCAAATATTTGTTAGTCAATAATATCTTTGGATTCCATGCACGCAAAAACACGTAGCCGGAGTTTAACTATGATATGGATTTCCTGCTGGCACGAACTCAGCAAAGCTGCTTCTCTTGGTTGAGATATGGGTAATTAACCCGCATGGAGATTGGAGGAATATTTAGTTCCTTATACCCGAAGAACATAATGATACGAACGTAAATGAAAGGAATGAAATGGGCCATGATCTGCTAACCATATTAGGCCTGCTGGGGAGCATGATGACCCTCTACCAAACACTCTCATCTCCGCAACAGCAAAAAAAAATAAAAAAAAAATGAGCTGACACTGAATGACTTGACAGACTATAACATTGGGTCATTTTTAGCTTTTTTGCAAACCTCTCCGAGCAAGGTAAAATTCAAACTGGCGGCCCTGTGGGGGTACTTTTTACTTTTCTCTGGACAAATGTGTGCAAAAACTATTCATTTCACATGAGATGATTATTTCTGAGAAAATAGCAGAAAATAAAAATTTCGAAAAATCTGAGCGACTAATCTACCAAAACTGCATTTTTAGAAGATGACGTCATTGTGACCTCATCAAAACGGCCATCTTGGCTTTTCTGGTGGGGTTTGACGCCAAGATATATTTTGGAAAGTTGTACACTACTAGGTCGAGAAGTAAGAGAAAGATGTAGGTAGTTGATATGCCCCCCTCCCCATGTCTGGAAAGGCCTCAAATAGCCTAGTCCTGGTAGGGTTAAATTATTTAACGTCATTGATACAAATATATAATATTCAACAGCGATCAGTAGAAATTATTGACGTCTTCACTATCTCTAGATTTCAGATTGCATTTTTCAGCACTTATATTTCAAGCTACTCGGAAATTCGCATTCGCCTCATATGAGAACATTCGTACCGTATTATCTTTTTATAGATATTTAAATAGTTATATTTTTCTCTTCGCTTATGCTGTTATTCAAATATCTGCATATACCTGTTTGGAAAACTTAAGAATGAAACAAAAATTAGAAAAATTTATTTGTGTCTATATTCTCTCATTGGCTTCATATATATTAGCAGAAACCAATTTGCGACTAATGTCATAACACATTCTTTGGCCGGAGTGTTCATGAGCCAGTGACTTTATTACACCTCTAATGAGGCTAAGTTTCACCTCGGGTTTTATATATGAAACATAATGTGCGTGACTCAACTGTATTTTATCATGCGTGTGGAACTCTACTATAGAACATAGGTTACACATACGGTTATCCCTCGGAGATTGCTGCTTATTTACTGATGTATCAGCCTATGAGTCAAGGTTGAACGCAGAATATATAAATACAAATTGTTTGATCGAAATCATATCAGGAAACCTATAAAACCAACACGCCTAAAGCTGTGTGAAGTGTGGTTGATATTCAGGACTAATTGTTTTTCCTGTATATATGGATCACAAACCACAGATCACAAAGTTGTCAAACGCTATAGATATCAATTTATTGTTTACTCTAGATGGGGTTAGCTTAGTACTTGGTTATATAATAGATTCGTCCTTCGGTATGCAGTCGTTGTCCACGACAGTAGCCACAAAGGCCTTTCTGGTATGACACACAACTAGTGGTAAACTAGAGAAGGAAAATGTTATTTTTCATGCTCATACACATCGGCTTGCAGACGACCGACTTAGATGAATAGAGAATTTTGTTTTCGTAGATTTTTCTTCTTTTCGATTCTTCGTGTGTACAGAACACACTTCTGTGTATTTTCACTGGAGTAACACAAACCTCTCTGCATTGATGTCGGAAAAGGCCAAGTCATATAACGTCCAAAAATATGCATCATCGAATATTGAAATTCAATGATGCATGCAAACGTGCTATTTCAACGAAAGGTCTCTTTTTTTGACCGACAAGCTGATTACCAACGGCCATTGTAAAGGAGATCGTCGAAAACATTCAAATGGACTTTATTAGCTTAGCACTGAAATCCCATTTAATATTTTCACTTGAGGTTCTAGTCATACGTCCCGGAGTTACGCAGGATTTGCTTCAACAAATTGGAGACCTATAAAACAAAGTTGCGAATGCTTTGACGGAGGTCTCAAAATAGAGCGCCTGTTCACATTTGGTAAGCTGTATGTCAAATTTCACGATGGTGGCAATAGCCTCGAGAACTTTATTCAGAACACTTCAGCACCTAATCCCATATTTATCTTATAAATAAATCTGTGACTGTGTCCTTATAGTTCTTCAGCGTGGTGATGATGGTTTGACTTTCTCAGCGGGATATATTCCCTCCCTCTTCAGTGGGACTACACCAATCTGGCGACATCATAAGAGAAAGAGTGTTTTTTTACCTAAACGGTATGAAACAGTTATGGACATGGCTGATCTGAAAATGTTGGAATATCAGTTTTGTGTACCCCTTGACTGTGTTTCTAAAACCATTTGATGCCTGACAAATACCATGCGAGACGATTCGCGGTTAATTGTCGGCACCAACAAGCATATAGTCTTCAAAGGCTTTCAACGTATGAATTTGGTATATTACAACACATATAAGGGAAGTGGGAAGAGGTGCCGACATACTGACTGCGTCACATGACTTCACAGAATAGTCTTCTGGTAAACCTATTCTAAAGCACATACCAAGAATCTAACGATTCATGATATGTACGACGCCATTACAATATTCGTAAAGGACCCAATTCACGTTTCCCGCTCAAGATTCTTCTACATTGAAGCGTCAGATCCTACATTCATACGCCAACCCTCGTTTATGAAGATTTTTATCCAACCATTGTCCACAAATCATTTCTGTGGCAACAATGGTCAAAACGATTTTATTTCACAGCGTTAGTGCCCTTGAACAAAAGAGTTAACCGTCGCGATGAAAATGCCGTTACCATGCGGCGAGCCGGTGAATTGGCAGTTTTCGCTAACGGCTGACGTGGGCGATTAAGCGAACATCGAACATTTTGGTGTATTAGAAGAAAAACAGTGATCGGAGCTGTTTTTGTCTGCTGTGTACGCGGCCAAAAACAGAAAACATCTGTTCGGAACAAATGCTCGTAAGATCAAACTTGTTTGATATTGCGAACATATTTTGCCCTGAAACAAGTTATTGTCGTCTGTGTGCAGAGACTGCGAACATTTCTCGGAACATTTCCCAACTATTAACCAATCAACTGACGAGCCGCACCCATGTGACAAAGGATTGAATCCGAGGCTACGTCTACATGTGGTGCTGGCGTTTTGTTCCGAGATGAAATGTTCGCTGTGTGAGGTAACAGGAACAAAAACAGGCAAAAACACGTAACAATTTTTTTTTCTAAAATTTTCGTTGGGAGTAGAATGTAAAAGGACAGTTCGAGGACAGGGAAGCCGGGAAGCCGATGACGTCATAAGTAGGTCGCGGTGACGTCATAAATAGGTCGAAGCGGTTGTAGGTCAACGTCTGTTCATCGGACCGCGACAATAGCCTGAGGTGTTTGCGGTGTTTTATGTCTGCTCAGCGGACCGTGTCTATAGCTTTTTGCGGTGTTCGAGGTTATGGTCTATTTATGGAGCCGTACTTATAGCCCGAAGGTGCGGTGTTCATCATCTATATATATAGACCTATAACCCGGAAGTGCGGTGTTGTAGTTCAACGTGTTCACCGAACCGTGACTATAGCGTGAGAAGTGTTTGCGGTGTTCTATATCTGTTCAGCGGGCCGTGTCTATAATTTTGACTAATGAAAGCAGGCGGCTAATTCGGGACCGAAGTCGCATTGATTCCTATGCTGATAGTGTTGAATGAGGCATGAAATGCGTAAATTCCTCCGTTATGCCCCTAGGGCGTCCAAATTTCGTTTTTTTATTTTTACTTTGCCGATTTTCGTCGAATTTTCTATAAATTACCCATGGCGATATCTCGGGAACTAAGACGGATAGAGACTCGCGGCTTACGGCGTCGTATTCCTCTCGTATTGATGTACAATAAAGGTCCTATACAATTTTATCGCCCGACGGTAACTTTCGCCGCAATTAGACGATAATCGGTGCCACGTGATTCGGGGATTTCTCGAGAAATAAGCGACATACGTGCACACGGTTTGCGGCGTTGTATTCCTCGTGTCTAGGTCTACCGTAAAGCTGCTAGACGAATTTATCGAATCTCGGTAACTTTCGCCGCTATTCGGGTGCGCATGCGTGGTGTTGTTGGTGGTGGTCGTGGCGGTGTTGGTGGTGGGCGTGGTGGTGGTTATGGTGGTCGTGGCGATGGTGATGGCGTCTGTAGACAGTATATACCCGTTATCGCTTTTTTCTACATTTAATATGTATTTAGCTACACACGTTTCAGAGCTATCGGACATGTCTGAACACGCTTCATAGAACTAGCATTGGCGTATTAGGATAAAAGAGGAGGAGGAGGAGGATAAAATACAGACAAACCAATACGAAGATTACAAAATAAACGCTTTATTCATCAACTTATAGCACTGCTTTACAAATAAAGAGAGAAAACTGCTTTGTTGTGGCTATCATTTCGACTTCTAGCCTTCCATTCAATGTTTATCTATAATTATTTCTACTCGGGTCTTTACTCGGAGTCCTCGCTCTCACCGTCATCAATCAACTTATCGAATAAGCATTTCCGCATCTTAATCGTCTGTTTGAGTGCTTCCTCGTAGTCTATGTCGTATATCGTTTGCAGACGCCTCGTTGTTTTCAAAATCTCGTTATGAATATAATCAGTTTGTAGCTTTTGTATGTTCACGAGGAGATTGCAGTATTTTTGACGTAAAGTCTTCATCATCGTTGGAATATAATCCTTCATAGCACTTGCACCAGACTCATCCTCGTCGTAACCTTGGCTTGTATATCGCTGTTTTCTCTCGTCAATGTCAACCTTACAATCTTTCGCGATAGGTTTACCGAACATGCTTTTCCACACGTTATATTTGACCCGTTTCCGCAAGTGGGTAGGTTGATCTATTTCCCCAGGATGGTTGAGTTCGTCATCTGAAGGGTAGTTTCTCTTTCGTCGTTCCATTTCATTCCCGCTTCTATGGATCATCTGCCTCTGCTGCGACTCGTCATCATTTCCATTCCGTTTGAACCACAGTGCATCCGTCCTCGTATATAATCCCTCTCCCACTTGTTCATTCCTCTTAGCGAACCATGCTGGATCGTGAGATGGTATGCGTTGAATTTGAGTTGATGGATTATGAATTGAGGCTGGACGAGGTGGCAGTTGTTGTCCCTCTTTCACGAGTTCCTCATCGCCTGATATTACATTGGTAGACAGTCTGTCCTTTTCCGCTGTATGGGTTTTGAATCGATGAACAGATATCCGTACGGACGAGATGTGGCTTCGTGAAATTTTGTCATGAAATGTGTCTTATCCCGAGGAAAGATCCGTCTCGCGAACATGCTAATTTGCTGTCTATCAATAGGATTATTGAATAGAACGAAATACTGGCAGTTTAGCGTGATATCTCGAGATGCCTTGCCTTGAGGGAAGAGATTCTGAGTCAAATAAATTGTGGACAAATTTCTGTGATGGAACCCTTTGGTGAATAGGTCGGCAACTTTCGAATTGTCCTTGGCCGCACTCATCAGGTCATCTAGCACTACCACGTTGGTCTGCTCGGAATCGAAGTAATACTCTTCGCCGATGTCGTGAGGAATTTCTGGGATGAAGCTCACATTCTGTAATCGCGTATTCTCGTACGCGGGCTGCCATTGGCTATAACACCATACAACGCGTGTCGGAGCTTGGGTTGCCACACCTTGCTCTAAGAACTTCATCACCCAGGACGTCTTTCCACATCCCGTAGCGCCGCTCACCGTCATCGTATAGGAATGCTCTACCCCACTTGGTTGAACTATAGCGGGATTCCGTGGTGTGTGTTGGCCGTGTTTGCATTGAATGTGTCTGAGCATACTATCGCGACGAGAGAAGTTTCTCTGACAGAAATTACACGTCCACGACATGTTGATTAGTCAACCAATACAAATCGACTGATGAGGGAAACGTTTAATCGCTATATATAGACGCCACCACCACTGCCAACACCACCACGCCCACCACGGCCACCACCACGACCACCACCAACAACACCACGCATGCGCACCCGAATAGCGGCGAAAGTTACCGAGATTCGATAAATTCGCATAGCAGCTTTACGGTAGACCTACATACGAGGAATACAACGCCGCAAACCGCGTGCGCGTATGTCGCTTATTTCTCGAGAAATCGCCGAATCACGTGACACCGATTATCGTCTAATTGCGGCGAAAGTTACCGTCGGGCGATAAAATTGTATAGGACCTTTATTGTACATCTATACGAGAGGAATACGACGCCGTAAGCCGCGAGTCTCTATCCGTCTTAGTTCCCGAGATATCGCCATGGGTAATTTATAGAAAATTCGACGAAAATCGGCAGTCAAAAAACCCCCCCCCCAAATTTGGACGCCCTAGGGGCATAACTGAGGAATTTACGCATTTCATGCCTCATTCAACACTATCAACCTAGGAATCAATGCGACTTCGGTCCCGAATTAGCCGCCTGCTTTCATTAGTCACGCTCCATTAGACACGGCCCGCTGAACAGATATAGAACACCGCAAACACTTCTCACGCTATAGTCACGGTTCGGTGAACACGTTGAACTACAACACCGCACCTCCGGGTTATAGGTCTATATATATAGATGATGAACACCGCACCTTCGGGCTATAAGTATGGCTCCATAAATAGACCATAACATCGAACACCGCAAAAAGCTATAGACACGGTCCGCTGAGCAGACATAAAACACCGCAAACACCTCAGGCTATTGTCGCGGTCTGGTGAACAGACGTTGACCTACAACCCCTTGGGCTATGTTCATGACACTATAAATAGACGAACACCGCACGACTTCGACCTATTTATGACGTCACCGCGACCTACTTATGACGTCATCGGCCTCTCAACTTCCCTGTCCTCGAACTGTCCTTTTACATTCTACTGTTGGGCTATGCAGTACAAACGCCCCATGTGAACTGGAAAGTCAATCATCATTCAGAAGGATTCCATCGTCTTAGCACTAAATTCTCATTCAAGTGAAGCTTTTCTAAATCTTTTCGGGAATGCGTCATGGAGTGACGTAGGATTCGCTCCATATCAATTCCCCGATCTATCCCAAAGTGAATGATGATTTGATGGCGATCTTCTGTCGAATTTGTGTCTTCGTTACACAATCGATGTGCTCCATTTTCCGATTAGGATAGTCCTCAGTGGGAATTGAATAACCGTTGGGAGCGTGGGAATGCATTTATTCGTCAAGTCAGTTACACAAGAGTGCAATAAATACGAGCCTAAAAATAGAACACTGTAACCTCTATCTGTCCGATACGCAGAAAAATTTCCTCATCCTTTCTCAAAGATCTGATTCATGCTAAATTCCAAGCTGGCATTACATCAATATATCATTACATAATCGGTCAACAGTTTTCAATGATGTCATGATATCATGACATTCCTGTCGTCAACATCGTATCATTTATCTTTTCCTTTTATACCACGGACTACAATAGTAGTTCTTTGTGTATCCTGTTGCATATATTCCAGTCCACAACTCGGACATAGAATTTAACTGCAGGCAAACTTCTTGATTTAAAAATATATACAATGTATTTTCTTTTGCATACGAAGACTAGTTCCAACATTTACCACAAAAGTGTAGTTTATTAAATCGTCCCAGATGCAATAGTGGTGGGACACCTTTCAGTCAAGCACCAGTACCTGTATTGCTATATATATATGTGTGTATAAGTAAATCTAGTTGTGAAAAAAGATGAGTCAGTTAAAGAGGGAATCAGTCAATTGTCCATGATATTAGAAAGACAGCAGAGATAGGCTAAGTTCATCAGTGCATGATGATCGCGTCATAAGAAAGCTGAATACAAAGGAACTATTCAATTATGTCTATGGTAAGTAAAGGCATCAGATCCGACGGTTTAGTATTCAGCCGTCGTCCACAATAGAATTCCCGCGTCAATGATCGAATACCTTTACGGCAGACAGTTAATTCTAAAATAGACATACAATGAAAATTCAATTTTTTCTTGTAAGTGAGAAGCTAGCCCCGCAAATATTTGCAAGACAAAAAAAAAAGACATAGACGTGTTTGTGAAATACATATTCCAGACTGTGTGTTTGTCAGATGGGAAAGTGGTCAAGCAGAGGAAACGAGGCATGTTTTTGCATATAAATTCCTTCCAAAATGTACAAAACACGTATTCCCTCCACAAAAACAACCTGGATGTTTCGCGGAGTTAATTAGTTTGCATAAGGTATTTTTTGTGTTGACCAAGTTTGAGGTTTAATAACCCTGGAAAGAAAATACCCACACACAAAACAAGAAAAGATAAAAAAAAACTGGTTACAACGTGTGCGTTTTAATGTTGAGTTATATTCACTGGAAAAGGCCAAGAACGCATCTCCAGCCATCTGGGATCCTGGAGCTTCCGGGGCCTAGGCGGGCCCTGGACCCTCGCCTTATTGTGCTGTGATAGTATAGTCCCCCCCCCCCCAATCTTAAAACTTGTCTACGGCCTTGAGATGTTTTCGTCCTAGTTTCTTGGCGAAAATTAGTTACTCTCACCGCTGAAGTAGTGCCAAGGGATGGTGATAATAGCATGATACGACATTTACGTATATGGAAGTCGACATGTAGATTTGTTATAGCTCTCTGGCTGTCATTGTCTGCTTCGTTGGCCAATAATTTTTTCAAACTAAGGCGACGTGGCGGATGCCAGAACAGCTACTTTCTTCATTCTTCTATGATAGCATTGGACCGAAAATCGCGACACACATGCGCAATCAGTTTCGGAAGATAACATGTTATCAATAAGTTTATGCTGCAGATATGTGATGTTATCGAATGTCATATAAATACTCAATTCACGCAACTCGGCCAGTATCCTTCAAGTACAGCACCGAAGAAAACTGTATGGTTACTGGCATTGACCAGTTTAAAGGAACACCGATTAACTGAGGTGTTCAGTGAGGTCGTGTGGAGGAATAGTAGTACAATATTCATCTGTCGCTCACAAACGACGAGGAATAGTAGTACAATATTCATCTGTCGCCCACAAACGACGAGGAATAGTAGTACAATATTCATCTGTCGCTCACCACGACGAGGAATAGTAGTACAATATTCATCTGTCGCTCACCACGACGAGGAATAGTAGTACAATATTCATCTTCGAGACACATAACACAAAGTTGGGAAGCTTTGATGGAGGTCTTAACACGGAGAGTGTGTCCTCTGTTGGTAAGCTGTGTAACACGGAGAGTGTGTCCTCTGTTGGTAAGCTGTGTAACACGGAGAGTGTGTCCTGTGTTGGTAAGCTGTGTAACAGGGAGAGTGTGTCCTGTGTTGGTAAGCTGTGTAACACGGAGAGTGTGTCCTCTGTTGGTAAGCTGTGTAACACGGAGAGTGTGTCCTGTGTTGGTAAGCTGTGTAACACGGAGAGTGTGCCCTGTGTTGGTAAGCTGTGTAACACGGAGAGTGTGTCCTCTGTTGGTAAGCTGTGTAACAAATTTTACGATTGTGGCAATATTCATGAGAACGTTATTCAGAAAGCTTCAACACCTAAATCAGTATTTATCTATAAATAAACCCAGTACAAGAAAGTGTTGTTTTACTTGAAATGTATGAAACAGTTTTGGTCATGGAAGATCTGAATCATTTATTTGTACCCCTTAATTCTGCTTGTAAACCAGTTAGAACCTGTGAGACGACCCGCGGTTAATTGTCGGAACCAACAAGGATACAGTCTTCAAATTGGAGCAATATGCACGAGGTGGGTAAAATTAACGACGATTGGCGACTAAAAAGCATCCACAGGAAAGCTTCCCTCGGCACCTCCCATTCAGACCTGAGAATACGGTGAATTCTCGGACGTAGCCTTGGTATCTGAACCGGGTTTTTATTGTTGCTGTGGAAAATATGAAGTATGCACACGGCCCCTAGCACCGGCTTATGCAGAATTAGATAGACTAGCAGCTGTGATGAAAAGGCTTCCAACGTATGAATTTGATGTATGTATGAATCATTACAATATTCGTAAAGGATCCAATTCACTTTAATCGCAAAAAAATCTTCTACCTAGGAACGCCAGGTCCGACATTCCTACACCAACCCTCGTCTATGAAGACTTTTAGTCTACCTTCGTCTACAAATCATTTGTGTGGCAAAAATCGCAAAAAACGGTTTTGTTTCACAGCGTTAGCGCCCTTGAACACAAACGTTAAAAGTCGCGATGAATGTATCCTTACCATGCGTCGAGTCCGTGAACTGTTAGTTTCCGCTGTTGAATATTTCGACATATTCTTCCATCGCCCACAAACGAATTCCGCGTAAATAATCGAAAGATCCTTTTCCTGCGAATATAAGACCTTGAAGCAATCAAACTGGAGCGATATGCAAGAGGTGGGAAAAATTGACGACGTCTGGCGACTAAAAAACATCCATATGCCTCTACAGGAAACCTAACATTCAGACCCGAGAATACGGTGGATTCTCGGACGTAGTTAGTTATTTTGTATCTCAGCCGCGCTTTTAATGCGGCTGTTCATGTGGAGACTATGAAGTATCCACACGGCCCCTAACACCGGCTTAAGCGGAATCTGTGATGACAGTAAAATATTTGTCTATGTAGAGAAGTGACAAACATAATGTACCGTGTTTAGACAGGAAGACGTTTATTCTGCTAATAGATAGACTATGTCGCAGTTGGATAACTCGATGGTACGAAGAAGAGGTTATCATATTGTGAGCACGCTATGCATACCACTGAATACAATGACTTCTGTCAGGTTTGTATATTAAAGACCGATCTGTTAGGTGTTCCAACCTTCAAGCTTCGAATATGAAAGGGTTCATGAACATCAGGGCGTTAATGCGACATTACGACATTGCAATATTCATGAAAGATTTACTTTTTACGAGATACAAAGCAATTTATATGTCACAAAGATGAGCATTTTATTTTTGATAGAATCCTATAGTCGGGTTCAAATATACAATAATTATCGTGTTAAACAAAGGCCTAAACATAACCACGGACCGACATTATCCAGCTGACTCGGCATGGGTTAAGCTACCCATTCATGCCGATGAGGAAAGCATAAATAAAATTTATTGGAAAGGGCAAATAAATAAATGGTAAGGTCGAGATGATGGTATCATTGTGGTTGGATGATTGAATGTCTTCAGTGCTATGAATCCAATGGAATTGGTAAATATAATAAAGGATATGCCAAAGAACATAATGTCTCTGGAATAACATCATCTTAAAACAGCTTTATGGGGATGGGGACGTTCATTCGGGGGGAGGTATTTGGCGGAGAAAATCTACTGCAGTTATATGATGGTTGCAATATTTAGACTACATCAGCGTCAATCTATGTTCAGGCATCCTCAAATGAGTACCACGAACCTAGAGTACCTAGAGATCGCACAAAGGTTAGTGCCAAGCTTAAGGCGTTATGCCAATTCCAAAGCTGAATACAAAAATCCACATCAATTTCAATGTCAATGTATACAAATGCGGTTAAACTAATCAATGCCGCATCGCCTGCGATGAAGGTGAAGACGAGTCCGTATACTGATGATGATATACCAATCGATGCGGATTCTCCCCGACTTCCAATGGATTCTGAGGGGATCTAGATTAAATGCCGTGCCTGATTCACCGTAGGAATAAAATTACATTTTTCTGACTGGGAACTCGCATCAGCAGTTTGGAAACTTAATTTGGAAAGTCCTTCAATAGTCTAATTACCGTCGTTGTCAAAGTCCGTGTCCGCATTAGCGATTATGCCGGAATCTGTGCTCTCATGTTCCGTCTACCGCTATGAGGATGACGTTAGAACGTGATGATGTAAAAGGGAATTGAAGAGAGGAATCACTTGCTGAAAAAAATTGCTTGACAGAAGTGGATTGGGGACGAGCTGTGGCATAATCCTCTAACGTGACATCCAATGGAAGGCAGGATAATAGAAGGGATCAACGACAAATCGATTTTGTTTAAAGGACAACCCCTGACATACCATGACTTCTGCTTACCTCGTTACTCAAGAGCGATGAACTCAAGGCTACATACCTTAAATTAAATCAAAATACTTATGAATATCTCTATATGCAAACAATAATTTTTCAATATGTCATAGAAAGGACATAAGTCTCTCTAGTCTTATGGTACAAGATACCTTATTAATACTTCAACCTGAAATATAAAAGTATGCTTGGAATCAATTTAGCAATAATGTACTTAATTATTGACCGTAATTGATAGAACAAATAAATAATATCCAACACCCAATGGAACTTTCGTCAGTATCAAGGTAATATGACAATTTAAATTCATGAGATCTGAATATAAAAATTCTTTCGTCATAGATCGTAATTCTTTAACCCTATCTGACCTGGACTTTTTGGGACCTGTGCAGGCCTGTGGGACCATTTTGCCCCAAATTACCCCTGTTCTTACCCCTTGAGCTACAACGCTATACTCTTGGGTCAAGCTGTTCCAGAAGATCGAAGAAAAATCAAGATGACCGTTCTGATGACGTCACAATGACTCCATTTTCAAAAATGCATTTTTGGTCGATTTTTCGAATTTTTTATTTATGTAATTTCTTCGGAAAATTGCATGATAAATTAGTAAATATTAATCTCATGTGAAATAAAATAATAGTTTCACTCACTTTTCTTATCGAAAAAGCACAAATATTTAAGAAAAATGACGAAAACATCACTTTTCTGGTACTCCAGTTGGCAGCCATCTTAAATCTACCCATGATCCTCTGCTCGGGGGTTTATGCAAATAATACCTTAATGACCCCAATATAATAAACTACAAATTACAAGCGTCTAGTCCGTCATTCATAATCCAGCCGTCGTCCATTAGAGAATATCCGCGTCCATAATCCAAAGACCTATTCCATTTTCCATATAACAGTATTAGCACCAAATTCAAAAAGACAATCATAGTATACAAAAACATAGGCTTGTTTCCTGCAAGAGAAGCGGTCAACAGTTTTCAATGATGCCGGCAAGACATCATGATGTTCCGAAAATATCAAATCCGTATCGCTGATCAGTATTCTTAATCCATAATATTCGTTGTAAAGTCGTCATCTAAAGAATGATGTATCTCAGTCACGCTTTGATTGTGAATGTTCATATGAGTACCATGAGGATCTTGAAGTACATGGGTTCATACGGCCCCTAGCCCGGGTTAAGCGGAATTAGACACAAGTTACGAAACGTAGCGCCATAGATCTTGCACGCTACGTTCGTATTTTGCTATCAGCATGCGATATGTATCGCCAAATTTGAGAAACTTTGAGTGGAGGCGCTTGGTGGAATAGCCCTGTTTTATGTTTCTGCAACAATGTTTTGTGACGTTGATTAAAATCATCACATTGCTTTTGGATCTAGCAAATGCTACTAAGCGAGATATGTATACGCCATATGCAGGTCCCACTGGAATATTACTGTCCAGAAAGGGATAGTTTACGATATCGAAATTGTAATCATCTCTTTTGTCATAAAGTCGACGCGAGAGAATGCCCGTTTCATTTTTATAGAGATATAGATCTAAATATAATGTGCCTGTAGGGCTGTCTGTAGTTTCCTTCAAATCCAGTGAAGGTGGATATATATCCTTCACTGCGTCATTTATATAGCGATTATCACAGCGAGAAGATCGTCTATATAGCGTTTGGTGAATGAGAAGGAACGGGCTTTGAATGGAACGGTATTTGAATGTGCCTGCATATAGTCATATTCATAAGAGAACCGATACAGGTCAGCCAACAGGGGTCCACAATTAGTACCCATTTGAATACCTATATGCTGCTGATATATTGTGTTGCCAAATTTCACATAGATATTTTTAATGAGAAATTCAAGCAACTCTATAAACAAAGAAACATCCCATGAATGATATCTCTTGTATGTAGTCGAGCTAAAGGAATGCTTTATGGCTGAGCATTAATATATCTACGATCAGTTTTCTTGAACACATATACTATTAATGAACTTAGACGGTCAATGAGGTCCTGATGAGGGATTGTGGTATAGAGAGTCGAGAAATCCCATGTGGATGCATGTCTGTACGGTATGTGACCTTTAGTATCAAGTTCTTCCGTAAGACATTTTGGGTTTTTCAATATCCACATGCATTCAACGCCAGAGTTTTTAGAAATAGTGGCGCAATACCTTTCCCAAAATGCTTTTACCTCCTGAAGGGCCCTCGTCAATAGGGTTGAAAGAAGCTTGGTGGTGCAGCTTCTAGAACCAGCTATGAATCTAGCGTTGTATGGTGATTTATGCATTTTGGGAGTCAGTATATTTTTGGTATGTCGTTAT